>VUQH01070251.1:0-14720 GCA_015106775.1 Etroplus canarensis
ACACAAGAAGCTAGAGAAGTACCAAGGGCTCAGAGAAGAGCTCGAGAAGATGTGGAGGGTGAAGGTAACAGTGGTCCCAGTGGTAATCGGAGCACTAGGTGCAGTGACTCCCAAGCTAGGCGAGTGGCTCCAGCAGATCCCAGGTACAACATCCGAGATCTCTGTCCAGAAGAGTGCAGTTCTAGGAACAGCTAAGATACTGCGCAGGACCCTCAAGCTCCCAGGCCTCTGGTAGAGGACCCGAGCTTGAAGGATAGACTGCCCGCAGGGGCAAGAGGGGAATTTTTTTTTTTTTTTATACATATATATGTGTGTGTGTGTGTGTGTGTGTGTGTGTGTGTGTAACTTATTAGACCACAGTCATAATAACAAGAAAGACAGTACAGCATCATCAAATGCTTTAATGCAGTTTCTTTCCTATTCAGTGAGTTCTCGATGTTTTACCAATTTTGAACAGGAATGAGGAATTTCAAACAGAATTCACATTTTTATGTGCAAATTTGAGACGGCTCACTGGACTTCTATGAGAAATCTGAAATTAATAAAGTATAACATTAAAGTATAACTAAAACACATTTTTCTGCCCAGAAATGCAAATAATTAACTATAATTTTGTCAGGTCTCTAGCGTGTGTGTGTGTGTGTGGTGGACCCAGAAGCAGGACTGCGGTAGGCTGATTCAAACACAAAGCGAGCTTTATTTAAAGCTGATATCCACACAAAAACAGGCAGGGGCAAAACTAAACTAAACTGGAAGGTGACTAAGACTAGGGACTGAAGCATGGAAGCCTGGGAAGAAAACACCAGAACAGGCTGACAAGATGAAGACACGGTAAGACCGGGAACCAAGGAAGACTGACGACCAGACAAGGAGCGGAGGGAGACAGGGGAATAAATACACAGACAACACAACCAATAGGAGACAGGAGGGTGAGGAGCACAGGTGACAACAATCAGGGGCAGGAGACAGAGAATCAGACTAGACAGGGGCAGACACAGAGGGGCTGGAAGTCAAAATAACAACAGAAAAGAGCACCAAAATAAACAGGGTCCTGACAAATTTGACATCTTAATCAAGAAATTATAATGTGCTTTACGATTTTTACTGTTTTTTGTAAAAAGTAAATTTTAAAATTAATGGATAACAATAATAATTATATTTTATCATTAAAACATGATTTTGGTTAAACAGCTTCTGCCTACTGATGTATTAACCATTATTGCTATTATATTGCTCTTTATTTAGGGTAGCTGTGGCATAAGGCATAAACCTTACATTGGGTGGTGGTCTAATAAATTTGCTAAGCATATATGTGTGTGTGTGTGTGTGTGTGTGTGTGTGTGTTTATAAGGAGAGCTGTTCAAATTTATGGAAATTATAGGTCAATAACTGCTTGTTTAGGCTCCCAATTTGGATGTTATCAGCTCATAGCAGCATGGTGGCTCAGTGGTTAGCACTGTTACCTCACAGCAAGAGGGGTTCAAACCCAGGCAGGGCTCCTCTGTGTGGAATTAGCATGTTCTCCATGTGGTTGTGTAGGTTTTCTCCAGGGGCTCTGGTTTCTCCTGCCTTTGAAAATGGGGTAATGCTTCCTCTCAGCCCAGGACACTCTTGCAAAAGAGATTCTTAATCTCAAGACCTCACTTCCTGATTAAATAAGAACATGTCTCTGCTACCCCTTTATACAGAGTTTTACTGTTTCATATTTGAAATACTCCATCACTTATCCCCAGTGAGGCTGAACAACCACCAGTGAATAAGGTGATAACTGCCTGTTGAGCATGCTAGTAGGTAAAAGAGGCTGCCTACTGGTAATATGTATGGCGCTGATAACAACTGATTATGGCCATTCATTGGGCTGAAAATATTCAAAACAGCGGGTTATAGCAAACATAAATACTTTTGTCCTTAGGATAACACAGACACAGCATTGATTGAGAAAAATATGAAAACAAATATAGTTAGCATGCTCAGCTTGATGAATTTTACAACACAAGAATAATAGTGTGAGTGTCGCTAACATAAATTAGATTTTTCCTTTTTTCTATGAAGCCACAGGCCAGAATTTAAACTTTCTGAATGACCTTGTAACTTATAATCCTCTCAAATCAAGTGCATCGAAATATTAACACAATAAAATCTTTTGCCAATTGCATTTACTCGTAGTGCAGTTTTCTTCACAAATGTATAAAGTAACAAAAAATAAGACAACTAACGACAACTAATTTCAGCAAACTACAGGTAAGTCATACTGAAATTAAGCAGGAAAAGCCTGTCACTTTGATAAACATAACATGTAAATACAGTATAATGTACATAAAGTGAGTTTCCTGTATCAACAATTCTTTACTAATACAGTAGAACATCAGGGCTAGCTTAAAAACATCGCATCTCAAACACTTTGAGAAAAACTGCCACATTTCTGACAGATGATAATGGGTTTTTGACATTCCTTAAAGGGTTCTCAAATTGTTTTGCTTGCCTAAATGGGTGTAGAATTACAGCAATCCTTCAACATACCTGTCAACATGTCAAAAAATAACTGCTGTCAGTTGAGTTATATTAAAGTATTGCTGACATCTCCCTTAAGCAAATGCTTTGAACTGCAGGACAAAGCAGCACAGCAATAAGCTGTGCCTGCCACAAAAAGTAAAAAAAAAAATCTTTTAAATGATCGCTTTTCAGGATCTGCTTCTTGTATGCACTTCTCTGAAAACTCATGTACGAGCGCGCACACACACACACACACACACACACACACACACACACACACACACACATATATATATATATATATATATATGTGTGTGTGTGTGTGTGTGTGTATGTGGAATTAATTATTGCAAGTCAGCCTTGTTTTGCTAAGAGCAGTTGTTAAATATTTTATGCATAAAACTGACTAAAGAAAGCCTTTGAAAAAAGTATAATGTGTGGAATTTTATTTTGATATCTGGATTTTCAAGTCTAGTCAAAATCACTTTCTACCAAAAAAAAAAAAAAAAAAGCTGGATGTTTCCACATGGGTGGATACAACTCATGATCGAAAAGCTCTCCAGCGGCTGAGGCAGCAGTTTGAGATGCATTGTGTCTCCTAGTTTGATGTCATTTAGCAAGTGACAGGGGCTAAGTCACAGGTAGTGGTCCCTTTAGCCACATGTCAAGTCAGCGTTACTTGAGAAGCCCAATATGATGTACAGTGTCCAAGATTCAGGATTTCAGTCAGACCATGCTCTAAGATAACACATTAAAACAGAATCAACATGAAACAAGTTGTCAAATTCATCTCACCATCTCTAACAACTCTTAATTTACACTCAGATATCCTGAGTTTCTTAATTTGTTAACACTAAACCATAATTAGGGGTTTAAGGATTGAATTATAGCATGTACAAATGATTTGCTGCAAAAATGATAAATCTATCTGTACTCAAACAAATCAGTGACCCCCAGTGTAGATAGCATATTTTAAACCTTATAGTGAGTTGATTGACAATAGAGAAGAAAAGAAGGACTTGTGTCAACTGACTAAACCAGGGCGTTGGAACCCATTGCTCTGGAACACATGTGGCTCTTTGGCCCATCTCCAGTGGTGCCCTGTGACAAAAAAAAAAAAAACAACTCCATGAATAAGAATAATTGTCCTCCTAATTTTGCTGAACCTCAGTAGACATGGTTAGCATGAATGTAGGCACTAAGTGTCCCATCTTTAGTCCTCCAATTGTAGATTCCAGATTTTAAAAAATAAAATTTGTGAACAATGAGAAATTAACAATATATGGACAAATTTGTTTACAATGCTTAGTGTACTCTCTCTGTTGCTGGACTTTGGTCAAAATTTAAACATTCCTATTTTTTTTTTTTTTTTACTAAATTTGAAGCTGTGGATCTGGTCATTTGTTTACTGAGTATCAGAGTCCTCTCCTTTTAATTGGATTCATTGGCTTAAATACAGGCAGGACTCATGGCTGCAGAGCTTCATATCCATTCTGTTTCACAGCAGGGCTACACATGCTCAAAGATACTTTTCTTCCTCTACTTTAAAATTGCTCAGATTTGTTGGTAAGAAAAAATATAAATTATATATAAGTTTATAATAATAAAATTTTCTATAAACTCATTATAGTTCTGTCACAGTTACAGTTTGCTACAGAATAGTTCTATGTGATAAAAGATTTTAATGACATCTATTAGTAGTCACTGATTTGTTTGAGTACAGATAGATTTATCATTTTTGCAGCAAATCATTTGTACATGCTATAATTAGTGGATAGACTCATTGATACTTAATAGGCCATATCAACTTCAATAAAATCAGACAGACTTTATAATACCAAAGTTGGGAAAGTCTTTTTACAGCAGGTAAGACATTCAATTAAACCCAACAAACAACAATAAAATAATGGCTTATCTTATTCAGTAAGTTGGCGTTACAATGCCATTCAGATTTTTCAGTCTAGAATTGCTTTAAAATGGCTTCTTTGGAAGTAAAGGTTGCAGACCCCTGGGCAAGATAGAGAGACTGAAAATTTCAGGCAGGAGTCTCCGTGGTCTATGATTTTCACAGACAACATTGTGATCTGTAGTGAGAGTAGGGAGCAGGTGGAGGTATGCACTGGAGAGAATGAAAGTCATTAGAAGCAAGACAGAGTACATGTGCATAAATGAGAGGGAGGCAGGTAGAATGGTGAAGATGCAAGGAGTAGGGGTAGTGAAGGTGGATGAGTTTAAATACTTGGGCTCAACCATCCAAAGCAATGACAGAGCACAAGAGAGTGAAGAAGAGCATGCAGGCAGGGAAGAGTGGGTGGAGACAAGTGTCAGGAGTGCTTTGTGACGTTAGTGAGGCCTACTATGATGTATGATTTGGAGATGGTGGCACTGACAAAAAGACAGGAGGCAGAGCTGGAGGTGGCACAATTGAAGATGTTGAGATTTTCGCTGGGAGTGACCAGGATGGACAGAATTAGAAATGAGTACATAAGAGGAACAGCTTAAGTTGAGAAGTTTGGAGACAAAGTCAGAGAGGCAAGGCTTAGCTGGTTTGGACATCTGTAGAGGGATAGTGGATATTTTGGACAAAGGATGTTGAGGATGGAGTTGCCAGGCAGGAGGAGAAGAGGAAGACCACAGGATGGATGTAGTGAAGGAGGACATGCAGATAGTTGGTGTGAGGGAAGAGGATGCAAGGGATAGGGTGAGATGGAGGCAGATGATCCACTGTGGCGACCCCAAATGTTAGCAGCCGAAAGAAGAAGAAGAAGTGAGACCTGCTATGATGAAAAGTTTAGAGATGGTGGCACTGACAAAACAACAGGAGGTGGATCTGGAGCCGGCAACGTTAAAGATACAGAGATTTTCAATGGGAGTGACCAGGAGGACAGGATTAGAAATGAATACATCAGAGGGACAGCTCAGGTTGAGAAGTTTAGAGACAAAGTCAAAGAGGAAAGGCTGAGATGAACATGTTCAGAGGAGGGATAGTGGATATATTGGACAAAGGATGAAGGATGCTGAAGATGGAGCTGCCAGGCAGGAGGAGAAGAGGAAGACCACAGAGAAGGTTTATGGATGTAGTGAAGGAGGACATGAAGATGCTTGGTGCAGCAGTGCGTACAGTAGGGTGAGATGGAGGGAAATGATCCCCTGTGGTAACCTCTATTGGGAGCAACTGAAAAATGAAGAAGGTGATTTAACCTGGAAGTTAAACTCTTGAGATTTAGAATCTCATTTCTAAAAATGTTCAGAACCAAGATTGGCAGTGTTAACCTACCCTGATTTGTGATGGCAGGAGAACCCAGAACTCCCAGAGAATTGCAAACTCTACACAAAGCTTGAACCTAGAACCCTCTCTGTGAAGCAACAGTGAAAGCCACCAAGCCACTCTGCTGCCCAATTTAATGAATTTATTCCTTCATTATGACAAATGTAGCCGCACGTGTATAACATTTGCTAAAACTGATCATAGCCAGGTGTTTAGGACTGATCTTCAACATAAATAAAATTAAGCTTTGACAACAGACATGAACTTTGTTAGTTTTGGTCTTTAGGGAGCCTAGTAACAAGTATTTAGTATAAAATAATATCAGCAATATTCTTCACTAAAATACATAAGAGAATAGAATTTAGTCTGATATTCGTTTCTAACTTTGCTGCCTAAAGTCAGATCATGTAAACCCATCACAATGAGTCATAAAGCCCCAACTAACTGAACTTCAGTATGTAAGCCTCTGGGAGGCCACAGAATAGATCTTTGCCACCCACAAGAAACCACTTTGTAACAAATGTAATGAGTAAACAACCTGATGCATCACAGAGAAGCTTTATACTGATTTATAAGAATCATTTATAAGAATCAATTTTGCATTTAAAAAAGATGCTGCTGAGTTAAGTGTTATATAATGTCTGACCATAGCACACAGGCATGTGAACTCTATAGAGCATACAACTTTGGCTGTAATTATTTCTCTAGACAACCTCCCTCATAAAACTGCCAGGTTTTAGCTAACAGCTCTCTTTTTAGTTTTTTTATATACCTTCTCCTTGATGTAGTGTTTTCCATTCCTAGCACCTCTTCCTATCCTCACCTCAACCTCCCCTCTTTCCAGGCTCTAACAGGTTTAACTGGTACACAGTTCCCTTGACAGCAACATCTGAGAGTCAAGCCCAAGTGGCACAATTAGTCGAAGTTTTCCATTACATAATTTTCTAGATTACTGCTTAAAGCACTTGTAAACAAAATGGCAAAGTGCTTTGCATCGGAGAGGAGCAAAAAGGTATAATAAGTGGGAACCAAAGGAGTAAAAAAGGCAGCAAGGGAGAACAGTAACCACCTCATA
Organism: Etroplus canarensis; assembly: GCA_015106775.1. Classification (NCBI taxonomy): domain Eukaryota; kingdom Metazoa; phylum Chordata; class Actinopteri; order Cichliformes; family Cichlidae; genus Etroplus; species Etroplus canarensis. The sequence continues at coordinate 6,837 of VUQH01070251.1, forward strand.
GAGAGAGTAATGGGCAAACATCTCAGGAAGCTCCTCTCCTGGGTTAGAAGTGAATCTATAATTAGTGTTTGCATGCTACCTGCTATGTGCCTGACACATCTCCCCAGATGAACACGGTAGATATTCTGTCCCCATTTTCTGGATGATTGGAGGAGGAAAATGAAGAGGTCTCATCATTTCAAAACCATGATTTAGAACCACCTCCCATGGCAATTACACAAAGAGCTTTGAAGTTGTTGAACTACAACAACTTACAATGATCATTTAGGGTTCAGTGCAGATAATATAGTATGCTCCATCAGAAGGCTGCCAGGAGGGATATACAGAGACAACCCTTAGCTTCACAGTTATACCTCAACTTATAGGCTCAATACTGACTGCAAAATAGAGTCTACAGACATACTAACATCTTTAATGATGCACTTAGGCACAGCAGCGTTTTTCTGACTGTTAATAGTGTTAGACATTTTAGTTTAATTCCCTCCCATCCTAGCTTATTGTTACCTTGCTAAGATATTTTAACCCTTAAGCCTGAGGCTACTGTTTAACACTTCATCCTTAAAAACTTCCCCAAATTTAGTCATTAACAGCTGCAAAACTGCTAGTCCAAAACTAATAGCCTCAGGCTGTATGTATCAAAGACACTTTGGAGAATTTTGAATATGAAACAAATAGGGGCTCCTTATCCCTATCTCCAAGCCTGAGTGAAAAACTAATGTTGTAAAGTAAATAACAGCCGTATAACAGTCTGTAACAATGATGTGCATGAACCTGTGACAAAAGTTCTTATGTGCAACTCTCATAAAATTGAAACAGAAATTAACTCAGGAAACCATCATGGTCATCATAGTACTAGGTGGCATCTTCAGTGAATGTGCCACACTTGGCTGTCTTAGAAAAACTGAGACAGGTATTGAGATGAAGCAAATGCAGAAACACCAAAAATAAATACTGTAACAAGTCAAACGGCTACTTAAAGCTGGCTTCGAAGTTGAGTCACTCTCAAGAGAGTAACACAATAAAATCTCCAACTTTGCAGCAAAAATAAAAATGTTTACAGCCTGGTACTAATATATTTTGGTCTCTATAACGAATATCCTCTCTTCATGGTCTGAATTTTTTATAACTATAAATTGTATTAAGGCTTAAAGTTGTACATTATTAGGAGCATGACCATTTTGAATGACAGGAGGGTCCTGGCATATTCTATGTATAAAGATTGACATAGCTACTGTCCACAAACATTCAGGTGTGTGTTAATGCAATGTCACAATCTTCCTTTGAGTGAACATCTTCTATCAAACTAACCCAAAGGTCAGAGTGTGCAAGACTCAGAGAAACTGAAAAAACCCAAGAGTTATATCTCAGATTCTACAGCATGTTAAATATTAAAGTTCATCAAAGAAAGAAAAAAGGCTGAAAAAGTACAGCTCATTTGGAATGGCTGCCAGAAGAAAGCCTCTTCTTTCTAAAAAGAACATGGCAGCACAGCTTAAGTTTGCAAAGTTGTATCTGAACAAACAACAAGACTTCTGCAAGAATGTCCTTTGGAGAGACAAGACCATAGAGTTTGACCATAATGCACAGTGTCACACTTGATGAAAACCAAACACAGCATATCGGCACAAACACCTCAACAATGGTCAAAAATGATAGTGGAGGGGTGAGGATTTGGGCTTGTTGTGCAGTCACAGCACCTGGACACTTTGCAGTCACTGAGTCAACCATCAACTTCTTTGTATTCCAAAATATTCTAGAGCACAGAGAGCGGCTGTGAGGCCATCAGCTAAAGTTTGGTTAAAAAAAGAGTCATGCATCAGGACAGTGATCCAAAGTACACCAACAAATCTGCTCCAGAATGGCTGAAAAAGAGAAGAATCAAAGCATTGCAATAACCCAATCAAAGTCCCTAAGGGAGCAGTGCACAAATGAATGCCACTAAACCTCAATAAACTGTGTATTTTTTGTTTTCTTTTGTTTTTTACAGCCATAGAGCCCTGTGAAAATTTTCTTTTTCACTGTTTTTCAACCAGAGGACATAAAAATAATATAAAGTTAAAGTCTTGACTTTAGCATTATTTTATGACCCAAAATCTACCTCAATTTTTTTATACATATAATCTGTGGGTGCAGGCTTATGTAATCATCTGTCAAATTATACGACTTGCTGTGTGGTTAATTGTAATGTCAGTCAGTCCAAGATGTATGTGCTTCAATTATGATGATTTTATTTGTTTGCACTTAGCACTAATTAGCAGGTATCTATTTCTGTGATTTGCCCCCATACAGTCTATAGAGGCACCTTGTTTACCAAGCCTGCTAATGTTAGTTTATGCCTTAGCACGCCACCTTCTGATCTAATTGTGGTCACTTCTACCTCCAGAAAAAAAAACAGGATGGCAACAACCATAATGCTAAAATCGAGGCCTGAAAACAGGATACACAAACTAATTGGCGACATCTGGGTTGATACAGCCACCTCATATATATGTACATAAAACACATCTCACTAAAAATTGCAAATGTTAAGCTCATCATGGCACTCAGTTAAAGTGTGTGATCATGAACTTTATCACCTTGTCTTGAACAAGGAATATACCAAAGATCCTGTTTTTTGTCAATCATCATGTTGACTGAAATCTATCACAGTATTGTTTTAAATGTCATGTCACGTTTTCTAGGAATATGCTAATGTTGTCAACTATCAGCAGAATAGGGCTCAGCAGGGATCACATTCGGCATTTCTCCTTGTTCCCAAAAAACTAAAATCTTGAAGATTATTTAAATAAATTAAATTACTTGAGGAGTCTGGTATGCAGTAAATGTCCCGTATGCAGCTCTTTTGACAGGACTGACCTTCAGTCAATCAATAAAAAATAAATAAATGAATAAACAAAATGGAAAAATCCAAGGTCATTGGACATACAAAAGGGATATAAAAGTGTGTCTCACAGGGGACAGCAAAACTCAAATATTTTAATAGATGCTTTGCAACTATGACAAATATTTTTATCAGACATATGTTTCTCCGGTGGTCATTCTCTGTATTAAAGTAAAGCTGCAATACAAATGCTCAGTTGCTATGAGCATGTGAATTTATGAATGTCATTTACATGGTTATGAGAGTGTTTGCCTCCAGTCTTTAGGTCTCCACTGGGTTTTTAAAGAGAACACTATAGCATATTTATACAGCTCATCTGACATTTAATGGATCAGTTTGTTAGCAGCAGTTGGAAAGTGCAATATTGGATGTGTTAAATACATGAAAAACAGAAATAAGAGTTAACATGGAATCCTGAACTAAAACAGATGGAAATCTTAAGTTTTATTCTTGCCTTTAATCTCCAATATGAAAGAGTTTGCATTTGGTTGCGTGCATCATACATTGTCAGCACTGTGCATACCTTTCTGGCCTCAGGCAGTACAACAGAGTTAATTTACTGCTATCAAAACATTCTCTCCATTTAAAAGGCAAAGCTGACATTAAAGTAAATACAAAACTGTAGGAAGCAGAGCACATTAATGTACCAGCAGTTACTGATTAGAATGACAAACAGAAGAGGTTAAAGTAAAATATTTGTTTTAGTAAATATTTTGGGAGAACCTGAAGCAACATATAAATCTTAATGATGTTTTAACATTTAGTTCAATATTTCAACCTAGCCCTACAGCAAATGTTTTTTTTTCTTTACTTTTGCATGTTTAATCACTTTGGGTCAACAATATGAAATTTGCCACATGGCAGCTTCTTCACATAGTTTGCTGATCCATCAAGCTGACACCAAGGTACTGAATATTACAATGATAGAAATACAATAAAATAGAGAAATACATCAAATTGTCACAGTGTAGATAAGTTAAATAAACAGTCAATAAACAAAATTCTTATTATTTAGTTCTCTGTTAATCTAAATAATCAATAAATTGACTAATGTTTTCAGAAATAACTGTCTACCAGTCTATTGTCTGTCATTCACAACACCTTCACTGAAAATCAAAAAGTAAACAGATGAAAGCATGGTATGACTTGTGCATTTAAAATTGCTACAATGTTTTATTTATAACAGCAGGTTCACAAGAATTTTGTGACACTTGATGGTAAAATGTGTTAAAAAAAATGTTTAAATATACGTAATACAAGTTCAACCACAACCCCAACTGTACCTTCAAAACTAAAACAATCAATCAAACAAACAAACACACACAATCAAACAAACAAAAAGTTTTTATTTTGCTAAATAATGACAGAAAAGAGATGCAGCTGTTTTTGTTTTAACTGAGTGACAAGCAGAGTTTCTCTCCACTCCCTGCCAAGACCGGCAATTTTTTCATTCACACCTGTGTTTTAGGCATTGTTTTTTTATACTCAGCTAGTGTTTAGTTGATTGAGAGAAAGTGGTTTAATTAAAGCAAACACAAAGTCACTTGAGATAATTAAAGCAAACAAAAAGTCACTTGATATGAGTCACTTCCTCCACTAAAGGCCAATAGCTAAGTGGTTATCATTCAGATTTTCTAATTTTCTGAAGCTCAAATGAAGCATGCACTTCTTTCACTTCACTAACAACTGTAACTGATTCAGGTGGTGGCTTAGCCCTCACTCAGGCTCAATCACACTTTTCCAGAGCAAACACAGTCTGTAAATCACTTAATATGACCTTTAAAAACAACTCCACCCTTATGGATTTTCAGTTTAAGATTTGTTGCTTCAGCTCAAATTGGGCAGTAACTCTTGGACTGGCAACAAAAGGTTGAATCAGGTTATGTGACACAGACTTCGTGTGGACAAAATCTCAGCAACACACTCACATCCCCTAAATACCTGTGTTTAATCATTGATTAAGAGGTATTTTTGCAAAGTGGAAGCGTTTAGGAACCACAACAATTCAGCCATAAAGCATCAGACTGTGTAAAGTTACAGAGCATGGTTGCTGAGTATTGGGGCGCATGGTGCGTAAACATCACCAATGCTCTGTTACCTCAGTCACTTAACCGTAATGCTCTGTTTGGGTCCTTGAATATAGGACAGGAAAAAAAAATCTTCAGTTTAGGGGGACAGAAACCATGGTGTACAACATGGTTAATGTGAGTGTAATAAAATTTTGAGCTTAAGCAGGCCAGACCAAAAAAATAATAACATGATTACCTATTAAAAACACCTCTTAACTGTTCCCTATTTTTAGTGTAAAAACATTCAGAAAATGTTCACATTCAATGAACCATCTAGTTAAAGAACAGAAGATGAAAATCTAATATTTTAAAAAAAATAAATAAATACAGTTTCAAAATTAAGTTTTGACTATAGTCAGAAAACCCTACTCTCATAAATCAGAGAAATGTGTTAGCATGGCTTCTTGCTTAAGCATCTTACTTAACTGTGGTATGGCAACGACTTACATTTCTGAACTCTCATGGTGTGATCTGTTTTTAAAAGCCTAAAACAAAAAGCTTCCTTTGAAAAGCCCAAGATTTATGCCTTCCTTCTCTGCAACGTTATACTCTGCAGTGCCCTTCATTTGTAAATACTATAGCAGGTGCATGTTTGACACCCCTCTTCTATTATTGACAATTGGTTGTACTTCACACATGCCACCATGACTACCAAATCAAATTCATGTGGACATGGTAATGGAATGGTGTTTATATTGAACCTTTATTGTCTTACTCACCCCTGAAAGTGGATTATGCTGCAGGCCACATTTACCTACAATTACACAAATATTTATTATATGCACTTTAAGCGCATTACCTCTCACAATATAGAATCACCAATTAACCCCACATATATGTCTGTGGGCATTGAATTGATCTTTGTTTTTCTTGCTTTAATTTTTTCACTTTAATTTTTCCAAAATAGGTCTAACAGGACCAAACTATAGTCCAAATTTATTCAGAAAAAATGTGAAGACCTAGTTGTAATACTGACTAGACACAATCAAAATCTCATTCGACACTTTTCATTAAACATATGGCAGATTGTGTTCAGTTCATTTTATGCTTGGTTAGTAATAGGACCTTAATTAAAATTCTGCTTGTGGGCATAGCCTGAAGACAATAGGAAATGTCACATTTCCTTGCTGCCAGCATTATGAACATGGTACACGTTGACATCACTGATGATGACTCACCCTTTTAATGGGACAAAGCTGGTTTTCCTCTCCAAATTATGAAGAAATGTCTGGTAAATTGAGACCAGCTGCACCTGAAGTGTTTTGAGGCTTCAGAGTACCAATAATGAACTGGAGGTGACCTACTCAGCAGCTGCACTGGCAACCCTACAAATTGGTGCATCAAAGGCAAAGTGATTAGCATTTCGTGGTTTGGAAGGTGAGATAAGCTGAAATGGTTAGAGAATTATTGTTCTGGACACATCCATAGAGTAGCTCTTAGTCCAGCTCATCTGGATCTGAATAGTGATTAACACTCATTCAGTGAGACTACACGCACTCTAATAACCAGGTCATCTTTCTGTAGTAGTTTTTCAGCATAGTGATGTGATTGTGTGATGAACATGATTCTCCATCAACCAGTCACCAAACACAAGCTATGTTCGGCCAAGATTAGCTACAATGTACAAGCAGTAATACCATGGTAATATAGCAATATAACCATATGCCAGAGCAGTAGGTAGTCAAGATACTGTAGGTTCTTTGTTACATGTCAGAATGTTTCATTAAAATAAGGTACATCATATTCTACATATGAATTGCTTTCATCTGTGAAACATAATACTGCTGTCAAGAGCCATGAGTGTGCTTCCCCCTTAAATAAAGATTTGTCGAAAATTACATACACTTTCCTAATACAGGGATTTGTCCGTATAGCAGGACTGTCATGTGAATCATGAACAAAGGTCTGAACTGCCCTTCATAATAACAAAGCTGGGGCCTTTCATAGAGGATTTGAAGGGAGTTCTGAATGAGACATGCTGAGAGAGAGCCTGAACTGTCTCATCTGTTTGTCCTTACAGCTGGTGAGTGAGCAACAAGAGAGTCGCCCGCTTCTAAGCCCTTCTATCGACGATTTCCTCTGTGAGACCAAGTGTGATGGGGTTTCCCGCCCAGTTACTTCCAACACAGCCGGTATAGCACTTATTTTTCAGTTTTTAAGTTGATGATCACAAACATCTAGCATTTCAAGTGCTTTTTTTAAAAAAATAGTATTTTTACAAGATGTATATTTAAATGTACAATTATGTGAATATAAAGAGACCTTTTTGATTAAGGGCTATGTACTGTAGTGGACACTTGAATGATATGATGCTCCCTGGTTATATCCAACATGACCACAATTGTAGAGAGGGTTCTCTTTCTTTCTTTTTTCCTATTTTTTTAAATTTTAGGCTTATTTTTATTTTATTTAAAATTGAAAAAAAACATTAACTATGAACACTTGATGAGCAATTACATGATGAGCAAATGAGCTCATCATATAAATATGCCAGGTTTATCCATATAGGCTAATTTTCCTTTGCAGACCCTAGCATATTGATTGCATTTATCATCAGTGAAAGAAAGCCAAGGATGCAGTGGTATCTAAGCATAGGTAAGATGGAAGTAAATGAATAGTAAAATATAATACATTAAGCATCAAATACTAAACCACATATAAACACTCATACACAGAGACAAAAGCACATTAAGACAATTACTAAATCTAAGGCAGTTAGTAAAAACAGAGATGAGTGACACTGCTTCAGATTATGACAGCATGTTTGATTTGGAGAAAGCAGCATGTAGGTATAATATAGTATTCCTGATGTTGTCAAAGCAAAAATAGGGAGCCAAAACAAACAAAGAGCTAGGGGTCCAGGTGGCCAAGAAAGGGGGAGAAGAAAAGGACTCGTGGCACCCAGTCCAGCGGCACTGAAGACCGCCCCTGAAG
>VUQH01070256.1:0-33767 GCA_015106775.1 Etroplus canarensis
CACATTCTTTTGTAATAAATTTTACCTAACCAAGCTTCTGCATCGGATCTGTCCTTTGAAACCATGACATGCAAGAATTGTGAAGCTGCTATCAAATAAGGGGTCCTATGGTAAAATGCAACTTGACTTGTTAAGATGTTTTTGATTGAAATAGCTTTTGATTTCAGTAAATATGACCTCCTAATGCTGCAAATTCAACAAATGACCATTTTCAGTTCTTTACAATCTATAACATGTTTTGAAACTCTGTTGTGCGTAATAATTTGGAACAGTGCATTTTAAGTTTTTTATTTTTGAAAAAAAATACTGTTATCATTGGGAGGTTTGTTCAATAACATTCAATTTATACTCTAACAGTTAATGACTTGAAAATTATGCTGACTGTCATTTGCATCGAGTATTTAGAAAAATCATAGAAAAATATCATTTGCATAATAATTTGGAATGCGTTCTTTTATCATTACAGTGTGGTTACTTCCTTTTATAAACATTATAAAGTAACTGGAGGATGAATGGCATTTTGGCATTTAGCCATTTAACTTTATGCCAGACTTTCTCGGAAGAAATTAACGAGGAAGAATTTACAAAACAATCCCGCTTGCACCTGCCACCATGAGACCGTGATAACACTGACATCATAATAAGACACGCTTGCTTCATGAAGGGTCACCAAGCAGGATTTAAAGCAGGTTTCAGGTCTATGCAGGTTAACTTTAGTTGCTGGTAATCATTTAAATCAATGAAAGAAAACAGACAAAAATATGACTCATTTTAGAGAATATTTTACCTTCCTTTTTTAATGAGCTAAAACATTCAAACTCCTTAAAATCAAGCAAAACATCTTAACGTGTATATATATGTTCCTTCAGCTGCTCCCTTGTATTCTCCCCAAGGGGTCACCACAGCAGATTAAGCTGCACTGGTAATTTGGCAGAGGTTTTATGACAAATGCTCTTCCTAATGTAACCCTCCATGGAGATAGGGACTTGTGCCCCCACCTGGAAAAAAAAACATCTTAACATCAACATCAAATCAACAGCTTTTCTGCAGAACTAATAAGTCTACTTTTTTAACTGAACGTGGGTTCATAGAAATGGTATATAAAATGATCATAAGTTTAAGCATTGCACTATCACCTACCTGTGCTGTAAAGGCTTTTGTGTTTTTGATAGTGGTATCAACACAGAGCCATGCTAAGTTTCAGCAAGGGTCTGTGATTTGGAGGAATGCTGACCTCCATCGACTCAGGTGTCTCTCTGAAGTCTGCACCTCCTGCTCTTTAACACAGCACCATCCATGCCCTTTTGGGCGGCGTGGGACAATGGGGAACATATTATTTACCTTGTTGTACAGGTGATGCTATTGTAGCACATGTGAATAGCCAAAGGACCCGGTGTTCCTTTGTAGAGGAGTTGATTTTAAACCCGCTGTACTTGTGCAAGCTGAGAGGTATAGCTGATTATCACAGAGGATTTTCAAGCTTCAAATGTGAAACACAATGGTGTGGTCCACACACATGAATACACACCAGATTGTAGTCTTAGATAAGGAAGTCACACTGACAGCACAACAGAGGAGAGTATATCCCTTGACATTCTCAGCACAATGTCAGAAGGAAAGATGATAGCCTCTCTTATGGATATGTATGTTCACATTTGCCCCCCAGATTATGACAAGAGCTCTTCTGTGTCATGCACGCTTATGATGGAAAATGAGTGCTGGGTGTCATTTACTGTGGTGCAAGGCGAAATGGGCACCACTGCCTACAATCTCCAGATGTCCAGTAAGTACCAATATGGGCAATTAACACATACTTCCGGTATAAGTTTTATCTGACCCTCGTATTCTGCCTTAGGATGCCCGGAGCCTCCCAACATCCCCATGATTATTCTTGGGGTCTCGCTTTCTGTTGTATGTATTGGCCTAATCCTGCTGGGTGTCTGGAAGGTGCTGGTGTCAGTCCATGACCGTAAGGAGGTGGCCAAGTTTGAGGCTGAGAGGGCAAAGGCAAAATGGCAGTCGGTAAGACCTTGAAGTTATTTTATGTTTTTGTATTTGTTTTTTTTTAAACTGAGCTCAGACTAAGTCAAATGCATTAGGCACGCAGGTTTGTAGAGATATTAGCACACTAACAATCTAATGAAGGAGAAAAATGATGCACAAACATGACAGTCTAAATCAGGGGTTTTCAAAGTCTGATAAAATGGGTTTCCCCTTAGACCAAATTATTCCTGCTGAGATCTATCTACTCTAAAAGCAAGGGACCTATGAAACCTTTTGATTTGACTAAAATAGGCTTGGAGCAGAAAACCACACTTTTACAGCACTAACACATTGTAGGCTTTGATGTTTTCCATGGCATTTGCAACAATAACAAAAAACTAAACTCACTGTCCTTTCTTTGTTTTCACTTCAGGGGACCAACCCTTTGTTCAGGAGCTCAACATCTACATATAAAAATGTAACTTATAATACACAGAGAGAAAAGACTATTTCAATGAATCCCTACTGATGATAAACTGGAAGCATCTGTGTGTACTGAAGTGTGTGTGTGTGTGTGCATGTGTGTATGTGAGTTTTTTTTGTACTAAAATATTTTTTGTATGATTCTCTGTGTAAATTCAGAGACATTCTAGCACAGTAGACAATACTGTGAACAGATAAATGCTACGAGATGAATTCGCTGCTGTCTAAGTGCACTGTACTGTTAAACACTGGACTTTTCTGTTGCGTGGCCTTATAAAAGTGCTTGTGTACTGTAACTTGCAGCTTAGAAACGAGGAGTCTACATTGCAAGGGGTGTACTACTGAATGAAAATGTATTTTATTCAAATGTCTGTAAATATAAAGGTATAAGAGATTTTTTTTTTTTTTTTAAAGTGTTTATTGTTGTATTGTAAAGCGAGGCTGAGCCTTGGTTTGAGTTTTTTAGTGGTATGTGGCACATAAATAAAGTAGGATTTGGCTTATTATGAAGTGTTTCTTCTACCATTCAGGCTTAATTGCATGTTACCACACAGTTCTCGTGTACAGCGGTCAGACTGATACAATTTACCTGCAAGAAACAAAATTTGTGGTTTGTTTTGTTTACAGTGGGATCACTCAGCACTCAGCTGAGTGCTTCCATTTTCTCCTACTCTGCTCGAGAATAGAATACTATCAGGACAACCTGCCCTGGGATACAAATGCCCTATGTTCACTGTGTGTCAGTTTGATTATGTGTTTGCAAAGCTGATTGAAAATGCATAAAGATATGATATGCTCTATTTACCTCAAAAGTTGGGACAGTTCTGTGTGCAGCAGCCAAAACATTGAACACAACCTTTAATTAAGTAGCTTAAAGAAAATAGAAAGGAGTAGGCTTTAGCACAATGAAGAGGAGCAGGGCTGCAGCCAAGGAGGATCCAGTGCAAATGAAAGAAGTGATGTTGATTTAGAGGGACCTAAGGTTTCACATTCAGGCTCTGGTCCTCCCATTGAGCAGGATGACCAGGATAGAGACAGAAAAGATGGATTCCAGGTGTGGTTCTAGGATCAGACATTTAGGGTGGCTCAGCACTCAAACAGAATATCATGCATATATTGTTTTTTGATCAGTACATTAATAAAATAATACTTGATGAATTACTTTTAGTAAAATAAAACCTTCAACTGCTCCCTTGTATTTTCAACAAGGGATTGCTACAGCAAATTAATCCGAATTGGTAATTTGGCAGAGGTTTTAGCCTAGATGCTTTCCCTGATGCAACCCTTTTAGTAAAATAACTGTAATAATAACACAGAACATGCTGCTTGCAAACTCATTCAGTGCTTTTTACCTCAATTTGGTACCACTACAATATTACTTTCAAAAGCAACCTAATTAACCTAATTTGATTGATTTGCTTTCACGTGAAGGTTTTCACATTCACACAAGCTCTCCCTTTACTGTGCAGACTCATTACAATTTGATATTAAGTCTGCTGCTTCCAGCCATCATGTTCAATGTTTAGAATGATATGAGTCCATTCCTACAGTGAAATTCCTGTAACTGGCTAGAGCTCAAAACTGATTTGCCAGTGCACACTATATTGTGTAATGATGACAAAAAATAATAATAATAAAATGTATTATTATTGTTACTGTTGCTATTGTTATTTTAGGGGTGTTTCAGCACCCATAAAAAGGGTCTAAACTCACCAGTGATAGATTCTGAGGACAGATAGAAGCTGAAGGGGACAGAAGTGATGGATCAGCAGGACAAGGAGACTAACAAGGCCACAGGGAGCTGAAAAAATACATTAAATAATACAAAATAGCTCAATAAGGTAAAAATGCACAAAAAAAAGGAGTTCAGGTATTCAGAAAAAATAAATCAAAGGACCTCAATAAGTAGAAAGTTAAATAAAATGCAATAAAGATTTTTAAAAAGTTAAAACGTTATGTAAAAAGTTGAATACAATACAAAGAAGTTAAGAGGAAATTAGCTCAATAGAGTCAATGAAGCACGTCTGGCTCGTGGAAGGGCTTTGTGGTTTTAACATGTCATATTATTCATATATTTTTCTCACATATAAACCCTGGGATCAGAGCATCTCAGTGTCTGTGACAGATGTCCACATGCACACAAATGCCCTGTACAGTCTGCTGTGTGTGTACCTGAGAGCAGACTTTGTATAAAGACATGTCACAGTCACGCAGCCTATTTTGTCTGTGTGGATTTTTCTGCTGAAGCGCTTCGGTCGGGTCTAAATAAAGACTTGTGGCTCTGCCCCAGTGAAAACAGCCCTGAGCGGCAGGAATGCAGCCTTCAGCCCGGACAGCAGCGGCTCCTCCGTCAGACGTGACGTCGCCGCATCCCCGCTGAAAAACTGAACTCGACCGAAGAAGTTTTCTGCGAGAGAGGGGGGGAGAAAAGAAAAAAAACAGCTAGCGAGCCCCAGAATACTCTCTGCGGGCCGGAGCTTCGGAATGTGCGGACGGCGGCTCTTCAACTCTTCATCCCGCTGTCGAAATGTTCACACAGTTGCGTCGTTGCGTCGACCCCGCGCCTATTGTGGCGATTATTTGCGTAACAGTGCTGTTGGCGAAAAGCTGCGTGTGTGTCACCGAGGAGGACGATGAAGTCCTGGAGAAAAAGCAGCTCATGGAGTTTTACAGTAAGTCATCTGCATGGCTGCAGCTGGTCTCTCTCTTTTTTGTGTTTGACTTGTGTACATCTGTTTCAGCAGAATGTGGTTTCCTGCTTTAAAAGGGATAATTATACAGAGGAGTCATGTTCTTAGTGTGTTGAGCTTTTTTTAATGTCAGTCTTTATTTAAACACTCACCTAAATTCTCTTCAGGTCTCATGTTGGGGTGACTGGACCACAGTTTGAGACTTAGAGCTGCACCAGAGTCACATTTCTAGTTCTGTGTGTGTGTGTCATTTTTTCAGGTAATAAAACGCAGCTCAAGAGCAGCATGAAAACATTTCCTCAGCTTTAAAGTAAATTTTAGTGTAGAAACACATGCCCTTTTCATCCCCTAGACTGCAATGCATTGTTGAATGTGTTAAACACGTTGAATAAGAGAAAATATGCACTTTTTACAGTAACATGCAGACTGTAAGGCAGTCTGGTTACTAGGAGTGCAGTAGGTCAGTCAACTGAGTAATAAGTGGTTTGGTTTAGGAATAGTGCTAAAGGTTCAAGCTTTGCATACGTGCACATTTCCTCCACATTACAACCCCAGTTCCAAACAGGTTGGTATCTCATAAAACAATATTTTATTCACAAAAGAACACAGAAAAAATATCAAATGCTGAATGTCAGACGTTTCACTGTTTCATGAAAAATACTAGCTCATCTTGAATTTGATGGCAGCAACACAACTCAAAGAAGTTGAGACAGGGCAACAAAAGGCTGGAAAAGTAAGTGGTACTAAAAAGAACCAGCTGGAGGAACATACAGTGCCTATAAAAAGGATTCACCCCCCCTTGGATGTTTCACCCTTTTCTTGCTTTAATAAATGAAATCATGGTCAATATAATTTGGCTTTTTTGACAAGAATTTCTAACAGAAAAAAACTTTCATGTCAAAGTGAAAGAGTTTTACAAACTAATATCAATTAATTAAAAATAAATAAGGTAAAATTATTTTTTTCATAAATATTTACCCCATTTAAAGGGACTGATCTAATTCAACAGAGGTCCAGCTAGTTGTTTCCAGCAGTATCACAATTAGTGGAATAGAAATCACCTGAGTGCAGTTGATGTGTGTCAAGAGATTGTAGTGTAAAAAAACCACCTGTGTCTGGGAGGTCCAGTCGTTGGTTCATCAGTATTCCTGCTACAATTTGCAACATGAGGCCAAAAGAACACTCCAAGCAAATCAGAGAAAAGATCACTGAAAAGTATAAGTCAGGAGATGGTTACAAAAAGATTTCCAACTTACTGGAAATCTCACGGAGTTCAGTCAAATCTGTCATTAAGGAATGGACGGAGTATGGCACTTGTCTAAATCTGCCTAGAGCCTGATTGACCGGGCAAGAAAAAGACTGGTGGGGAGGCCACCAAGACACTCATGACCACTCAGAAGGAGTTAAAAGCTTCAGTGGCTCAGATGGGAGTGACTGTGCATGCAACTGTTGCCTGGGTTCTTCACCAATCAAAGCTGTATGGGGAAGTGGCAAGGAGAAAGCCACTGTTGGAAAGGGCTCATATTAAATCTCGCCTAGAATTCGCCTGAAGGCATGTGGGAGACTCCAGGGTTGGTCTGATGAGACAAAATTCAGCTTTTTCAGGATTTATATCAGATGCCCATTCTGACCCAACCATCCATGGTGAGAGAGCCTGGAATCAAATATGGAACTAATTAGGTTAATTGGCAACCTGCAAGTAATGCGACTGGGTATAAAAAGAACACCTTAGATAGACACTCGCATAAGTAAAGATGCGAAGAGGCTCAACAATCCATAAGAAGTTGCGTCTACAAATTGTGGAGCAATTTCAGAATATTATTCCTCAGCTTAAAATTGCAAAGCCTGAATATCCCATCATCTACAGTAAATAATATCATCAACAGATTCTGAGAAACTGGAGATATTTCTGTGCACAAGGGACACGGCCAAAAAAGACAATATTGGATGCTGGTGATCTTCAGGGCGCCAGGTGACACTGCATTACAAACAGGCATGATTCTGTCATGAAAATCACTCCACGGGTTCAGGAACACTTCCAAAAATCATAGTGTGTGAACACAGTTATCATCCACAAATGCAGGTTAAAGTTCTAGCATGCAAAGAAGAAGCCAAATATGAACATGATCCAGAAACACTGTACTAAAGCTCATTTAAAATGGTATGAGGCAATGTGTAAAACTGTTCTATGGTCAGATTAATCAAATTTGAAAATTCCTTTTGGAGATCATCTTCTGGATTAAAGAAAAGAAGGACTGTCCTGGTTGGTATCAGTGCTCAGTTCAAAAGCTTGTATCTCTGATGGTATGGGGGTGCATTAGTGCCTATGGTACTGGCAATTTGCACAGCTGGAAAGGCACCAACAGTGCTAAAAGGTATATACAGGTTTTAAAACAATGTATGCTTCCCTCCAGATGTTGTCCTTTTCAGGGAAGGCCTTGCATATTTCAGCAGGACAATGCTAAACCGCACACTGCAGTATTCCAAAAGCATGGCTTCATAAAGAAGAGTCCTGGTGTTGAATTGACCTGCCTACAGTCCAGACCTTTCACCAACTGAAAATATAAGAAGAAGATGAAACACAAAGAATAAACGACAACATTCCCTTACCAAAGGTCCAGCAGCTGGTCACCTCAGTTCCCAGATGTTCATGGACTGTATGCAGTTTCCTCCTGGGATTAATAAAGAATTCTGATTAAAATAAGAGGGAATGTTAAACAGTGGTAAACATGGCCTTGTCCCAACTTTTTTGAGATGTGTTTCTGTCATCAAATTCAAGATGAGCTAGTATTTTTCATAAAATAGTAAAATGTCTTACTTCCAACATTTCATATGTTTTTTGTAAGTTCTTCTTTGAATAAAATATTTTATGAGTTTTGCAAATCATTGCAGTGTCTTTTTGTTTAGATTTCTTGCAGAATCCCAACCATTTTGGAATTGGAGTTGTACATAAGTAGATATTGATTTGGGGTTTAGAAAATGTAGAAAAGAATTGTATTGTCATGTTCCACCTTCTTGAATATGAACATCTGGGCATCTTTAAACAATGAATCAGTCAGCAAATATTTGCAACACTTTGAACTGTAAAGAAACTCATTAGTTGCAGCCTCAGTTTTCTGGCCACCATCGGATCAACCTGCTTTCTTCCCCAATACACAATTAAATGCACTGTGTGTGTATTAATATGATGGTATAGTTCCTGCTATCAAAAACATGAAGGAATGCTATCTGGCCAGTTAAAGTGCACTGTCTACATGCAACAGTTTTGGTTGCATTGACCTCTGAGCCCATTTGGTGATGGATGTGCATGCCAGCGCCTTTTTTTAAACAACAATATTTCCAACCATGTAATGTCTAAACAAACAATTTGAATATTTCATTTAGATCCAGTAACATGTACTGTTGTTTTTCTTTGTCAGTCTGCGATAGTGAGATGAAGGAAGAGATCGTTCCTCCAGCGCTTTTCATCACTGCCATTTGTAAACATTCATTATACATCCTCTCTTTGTTTGAGTATCCAGTTACACACAAACCTCCATTGGTTTCTGAAGACAAAGGCTTCGTGCAGGCCTTCACCGAGCTTGAATGTTGCTCCTTTTTGGTGGAGGAACATCTAAAAAAAGATGCAAAGTTTTGAAATGTGGAAATGCAACTCTGTTCACTTTACTTTCTGATTTGACTTTAAGAACTAAGAACCTTTGCATCTTACAAAGGGGGTAAGCAAAACAGTTTACTAATCTGTTCTTTTTTTGTGAGACTACAAGAAATCTCTGCTGTTTATGGCATACAGTCTCCTGAATTTCTCAGCCCTCCTCTGCTCATCCCACCCCTTACTCTCTGTTCCACCATGTCTGCACATCTTATCTTCCTCTCTTGTCTTTCAATCACTTCCTTTCAGAGAAGGGTCTGTTTATCCTGGAAAGTGAGCCGCTGAAGCGCTGCATCACAGTGGATCGTGCTAACCTGGTGCTGGAGGACTGTGAGCGTCCGACACGCCGCATGCTGTGGAAGTGGGTTTCCCGACATCGTCTCTTCAATCTGGGCACTAGCACATGCCTAGGCCTCAATATTTCAGATGTGATGCAGCCTCTCGGTATGTTTGAGTGTGACATGGCCCTCCCCGTGCTATGGTGGCGCTGCAGTGGAAAAATGCTGTATGGGGCATCACAGTGGAGGGTGACTGCGACTGGACGTTTGGTGGTGGTAAAGAAAAACATTTACCATGGGTGGAAAAGGTACAACACTGCAAGAGAGGGCCCCTGCTCATATCCATATGAAGGTAAACCCCTGAAATCCGTATGCCTACTTAGTCACTCTAAATGTCTGCACAAGATATTTATTTGAAATTATACTATGTGTGGTTTATTTACAGATATATACACTTTGTTGGGGAATGCACATGGAATGTCCTGTATGTTTCCCTTTAACTACAACAACAAATGGTATTTTGAGTGTACTACTGAGGGGCGGGAGGACCATCTTCTGTGGTGCTCTACCACCACTCGCTATGATCAGGACGAAAGATGGGGCTTCTGTCCAGTGCAAGGTAAAATGGACACTGGTGGTAGAAATGAGTATGAGTAATCATTGTTGCTGAGTGTGCATGTTATCTTTACACTGTTATACAGGTAGTCTTTGTCACACCTAGTGACATGTTCAGTTTTGTCTTTCTTTTTTCATAGATTCCAGCTGTGAGCACTTCTGGGAGTCAAACCAGGAGTTGCATGCATGTTACCAGTTCAATCTGTATACCATACTAACCTGGAGTCAGGCGCTGTCCACTTGCCAGGCTCAAGGTGGAAACTTGCTCAGCATTACTAGTCTGGCGGAGCACAGGTACATCAGAGGTAGGCATCTGGTAGAAAACACATACAAGAGCCATAGAGCAACTGAAATAAACATCCACAATGCACTGCACATGCATTATGTTCCAAAAATTCTACACCAGAACTATGCTAGAGGAGGACTAGAATCTGATGTTTATATTTCTCTTACACAACATAAGTGCACAAATTGTTAATTCAGATCACATCTGATTAGACTTTTTGTCTTCCCTACACCCCTAAGATATTGTAAGATAGCATACAGTATATTCATTGGATATCAGATACGTTTTGTTGATGACTCATACAATATATTTTTGTGTTTGTGTCTTGTGGTAGATCGACTGGCAAGTGTTGGAGCAATGGTATGGACTGGGCTGAACCACATTAAGGATGGGCATGGGTGGCAGTGGTCTGATGGAGCCCCTTTGTCATTGGTGAATTTCACCACAGGTACTGACTATTTTGGTTTACATCAGGGCCAAGTGAGAGGGAAAAGTGTTATTTGTATATGTTTGCATTTGAGTGACACCAAAATGCTGTTTAGTTAAATGATAAACTTTTTTATCATGGACTGTATAAAATATCAAATAGTTCTTCCTAATTTTTTTTGTCTCATATGCCCCCACAGCTGTGCAGATGGACTTAAAAACACTTCCTCCCTAATGCTTTAATGTTCAAATATGTTCAAGTCAGGGGTGTAAAATTTTAACTTTATTTTTTAAGTTTTACAGTCTGCTTAATGGCAAAGACATAACCCATGGATTTTCATACACCAAAGTAAGAAAATAAGTCAGAAAATGTGTTGTTTTTTATTAGTAGTATTCAGCTAAATACCAGAAAAATTCCTGCTTTTTTAACTGTTTACAAATTAACGTTCTCTTTTTTTATACAGTAAAAAATGTGACATTTTCTTTGATATTTTTTAAATACAGGATAAAGTGAGTTTTTTTTTACCTACGGTGAAAGCTCAGCATACTTTGCTGATAGGCTTCTTAAATTTACTACAACAGCATTTCTATATAATTTCGAAAAACTGAGACGTACATTTAAAATTAGGTTGATTATGAATAGCTTCAGTGGTCTGGGCTGTTAAGATGAAATTGGGTTGTATGTGGTCTGGGATGTACAATCAGTTTGATTCCCCTAGTTTGGTTGTCCTATTTTAAACTGGATTATCATGTTGTGCCCATCAGGTCTCCCAGCCAGCCCACTACAGGACAATAAACAGTGTGGGGTGTACTCAGGATTTGAGGGTCACTGGCAAAGTCTTTCCTGTGAATCTGCTCTGCCTTACATCTGCAAGAAGACACCTAACAACACCCGCAGAGCTGAGCCACTACGTAAGAGCACATTAACACACAGGAGACACAAACACATCATAGACTAATTCATCTTTAGAGGTGTCCGTGGGCGTGCTCACACTAGGCAATCCATACCATGCCTGAGGATGTTTGACCCTCAAAATCGAGTTCATTTGACAAGTAAGATCACTGTATCCTTGAAAAGGTGATTATGGTTTACTTGGACTCCAGCATGTATGCATGTTGGGTAATCGTTATTCATGCCTTAGCCCTTGCTTTGTTAAGCAATTAACGAATACATGAGAGGATGGTGTGTCACTGCTGCCCTAGTTAAACCACAAAATGCATGAAATCATAAAATTTGTGCATGTGTGTGAAAGAGAGCGAGTAAGTGCATAAGAGAGCAGTTCAGCTGCTGGCACAAACTGATGGTTACTCAGGCCCAGCTCATTAAGGGCAGTGTGAGCACAGGCCAGCAGAGGAGTAGGGATGGAGGACAACTGTGCGTGAGCAAGGTGTAAGGCAAACTTAGACTGTGGCTCAACAGCTGTTTTCCACCTGGGGAGTAAACTTTTGACCTTCCTCTCTGTTGCACAGTTGGCGGCTAGACCAAAACAATGTCTGCAGCTGTGAATTTGTTATTCTGCCCTCTCCTCTACTCTCCTCTCCTCTCCTCTCCTCTCCTCTCCTCCCTCTCCTCTCCTCTCCTCTCCTCTTATAGAGAACTGGCAGTATATCCATACTGAGTGTGCGAATGGCTGGTGGCCTCACAATGGTTTTTGCTACCGGGTGCTGTCAGAAACAGAAACAGGAAGCTGGGAGGAGTCTTCTCAGGCATGTGGTTCTCAGGGGGCAAATCTCACCAGTCTCCATTCCCTGTCTGAGGTGGAAATGCTGCTCAACCTCCTGGCTAACTGTAAGGCATCATGCAATACAGATCCCTAGTGCTGTGTTCTACACACGAAATACTAAATGCCACACTGTTTGCGCGTCCTCATATCTCACAGATTCTGGGGAGAGCACAGGGGTGTGGATTGGTCTTCGGAAACAGGCGTCATTGCCAGCTGTAGAGTGGTCTGACGGCTCACCAGTAACTCTCACTCTCTGGCACCAGTATCACCCTCCTCACAGCTTGATGGATGCAACACTCTGTGGCAAAGTGGACAGAAAGGTGGGAAACCTTGTGTTGGTGCAAAAACCCTTTTATTCCTATCAACAGTTTAAACAGATATTTTCACCATAATCTATGAGAAGGAGAAATATAATATCCAATATTGGAGTCTACTGATAACCATCTAACTGTGTCACTTTTAATCACTTAATGAAGTTTGTATGCATTCCTCACATTCTGTCATCGTGAAAGTAAAATGCAACATCTTTGAAAACATCTTTGACAGAGTGGCAACTGGTTACTAGTGCCATGTGATGAGCAACTATCTGCTGTGTGCAGAAGAGAAAGCCAGGATGGCGTTCAACACCATGAAACCTGGGATGAAGGTTGTCCTGAGGTAGGAACGCGAATGCACAATTATACACTCAAACACACACGTCCACGTGTGCCTGTACTTAATTGCTGTTATGTCTTTGAGCAGGATAAGGCAAGTCAACCTGTAGAATTTTAGCTTCAAGCCAACCTATCAAATTACATAATTACATAACGCTTAATCTACCACTGGTAAACATTTGGCCACAATATGGCATAGCTCAAATACCAAAGGGAACATCTGCAAAGGTTTAGGGTTAGAATATAACTATATTTGTCTTTTTCTTTTTTAAGGGACTCCATTTGCATTAAAACTGCTGAAGTAAGCTGTGTTCAGAGAACCTGAAAGTATTGCTTTTGTGTAGTGGAAAATAGCTGCAAGGTTTCTCGCATAACCAAGGAATCAAAGAAATCCTATCTGATGACTGTGAAGAAAGACATTTTATTAGTTAAGCCACTCTCTCTAATAAAGCTGGCACAATTTATTAAAAAGAGACTTATTTTTAAGTTTGTCAGGTACATTATGTGTTGTACAGTGTTGCAATTGCTCTATAGAGATCAAGACTTGCACTAGAAAGAGCCACATGCCTGCTGCAGTTCAACTTCAGTGAATGTTGCTCCTTCAGAAGCACAATGAGCTGATTCACTCAACTGACGTGTTGTCTGGCATTCATGTTGCTCCTTGACTGTGTTTACAAGAATATCAGTCTCCTGAGTCATCAGGCTACTTCATACCCTGAAAGAGGACAGGCCAAAAATTACCCAGCCACAGTATCAGTAGATGTGCTCAAACAGTGTATGAAGATTTCTGCCAAGATTTTAGCAAACAAAACAAACTAGATGTATAATAGGAGTAAAGGGGGTGGAGGGATGGGGGGATAGGGGTTTTCCCACCTATTTTCAAAACACACTCACTACACCATACGCACGCATGTCTACACACCCACAGGTCTGCATTTTATTACAATATTTCCATGTTAATGCAATTAATGTGATAATGTGTTAATGTGAATTTTAGTCATCATGCCAAATGATTTTTTGTGGGATTTTACGGATTGCGACATATGCTCACAGCCACTTTATAAAATACATTTTTTCACCTGCTTGTTAATGCAAATATCTAATCAGCCATTTGCATGGGAGCAACTGAATGCATTTAGGTATGTAGACATGATCAAGATGACCTGCTTAAGTTCAAAACAAGTATCAGAATGGAGAAGAAAGGTGAGTTAAGTGGCTTTGAAACTGCTGGTCTGAGTATTTAAGAAACTGCAGATCTACAGGGATTTTCCCCACATAATAATCTCTAGGGTTTAAATAGAATATTCTGAAAAGGAGATCAAGTGGGTGGCAGGTCTCTGGAACAATGCCATTTTGATGCTGAAGGTCAGAAGAGAATGGACTGACTGCTTTGAGTCGATAGAAAGGCACAGTAACTCAAATAGCCATGGTATGTAAAAGAGCCATCTCTGAACACACAACACATTGAACCTTGAAGCAGATGGGCTACAGCAGCCACTCCTGTCAGTTACAAACAAGAAATTGAGGCTACAGTTCACAAAGGCTCACCAAAATTAGACAATAGAAGATTGGAAAAACATTGTCCGGTTTGATGATTCTCACTTTCTACTGAGACATTTCGATGGTGGGATCAGAATTTGGCATAAACAGCATGAAAGCATGGATCCATCCTGCCTTGTAGCAACAGTTCAGGCTGGTAGTGGTAGTGTAAAGGTTTGGAGAATATTTTTTTTATCCACTTTTGGCCCTTTGGCACAACTGAGCATTGTTTAAATGCTACACTCTATCTGAGAACTGTTGCTGACAATGTCCATCCCTTTATGACCACAGTGTACACATCTTCTGATGGCTGCTTCCAGTAGTGTCATGTCACAAAGTTCAGTTTGTCTTAAACTGGTTTCTTGAACATGATAATAAGCCCACTGTTCTCAAATGGCCTTCACAGTTACCAGATTTCAATTGAGTAGAGCACCGTTGGGATGTGGTGGAATGGGAAATTCACATCATGGATGTGTAGCTGAGAAATCTGCAGCAGCTGCGTGATGCTATCATGCCAACGTCTGATGAATATTTAAAGGGGACCAACCCACTACAAGCAAGGTGTAACTAATAAAGTGGCCAGTTGAGTGCTGTTCCTTGACTTTATTCAGTTAACAAACAAAAACAAATCAAGTACTAGATCTGAATGTCAAAATATAAGAATTAAATGTGACAATAAAAATTGGCATGCTTTTTACTTAAACCATAAATTCTGATGCTATAAATAACAAATATCTTGAATTTGCTCAAAGTGATTGCTGCCACCTTTCCATACTTTAAAAGCTACACAGTATTGTCAGTAGCTCAAACTGACACTTTCGGGTACAATCTGAAGTTAGATGTTGACATTTAAATGATTCAGTCCCTAAAATAATTAAATCTGTCTACATATGCTTACTTTTTTGGATTAAGGTTATTGATAAAATAGTAATTGTGTTAGTATTTGGTGGAGCTGATGTTTTCAATGGCCCAGAAGAAACTTCTCAAATTATCTGTGCTGTCTAGATCATTACAAAATGTTTTGATTTGTTGAATTTATGATTTTCTAATCACAATCTGTGTGTGGCAAGTACAGAAACATTTAGAATGCCATATACTGTGAGATCCTGACCACTGTTGTCATGTCAAGGATAATAATTCACTATAACTAAATAATAATTGGTTTGCCTGTGCTTAAATATACCTTTCAGTTCTCCCACTTTGGAGATAGCCTGGAAATCCAAGTGCTTTGTAGAAACTGTTTATACCTAATAAACTAAGAAAAAAGACTCTTAGAAGCAGCTGTAAACACCAAACAAAATGTCAGCTCCTGTTAAGCTTCTGGCAAAACTTGAATTACAGTCAGTGGCATGAGGAGACTATTGGTTAGCCTTGTTAATCTAACCTGTTACAGTCCTGGGGACATTTAGGTTTGAGATAGGTGGGAGATTGTAGAGCAAAGCAAATGAGGTCAAATTCAACATACAGTAAATAAAAGCCTGTGGGAGGTCTGTGTATATGCCTTCAGCTTTGTGTGATCTTTTGATTGTTTATTGAACGGTAATGGTGCCGACATGTGAAACAAAGCTGATGAAGGATGGAACCTTTTTAACCTCTAAATATGTATATTTTTTCATAAAGAAGCTTCAGCTTATTTGGTCCAGATCTAGTCAGGGAGTGTGAGAGAGCCTGATAGCTGGTGTCTTCATGTTTTTAGGGCTGGAAGCGACACGGCCATTCCTGTTATATGGTGACAAGTCATGAACAAAGCTACGAAGATGCACTGAAGGGATATTACTGCAAGGCTTCTCTTCTTACAGTGGAAAACAGGTGGTTTATCAAATCATTTATAATCTTTAATTTTAATTTTCTGCTAGTATTTTGCCACAGTCTCCTTACCTCTCCTCTATTCTTCCTCCTGCTGGTAGGTTTGAGCAGGGATTTGTCAACAGTTTGTTGAGTGAAAGTGGGGCCAACAGTAGCATGTATTATTGGATCGGTCTAATGGACCGGGGAAGAAAGGGAGAGTACAGCAGGCTTCCTTACAATGGCTCCTATCTGAATCTCACATTCACAAACTGGAACAAACACCAGCCAGGTAGCCCATTGTTAGAAAATGTTTGTTTTAGTTGAGGATTTTTGTTACTCTAACACTTAAATGTTTTCAGTCCTCATTTTAACTTCTTAATCTGCTCCTTTCACTAGTCAGCACTGGTGGCTGTGTTGCAATGTCAGGCGGACCTGCTCTGGGTCACTGGGAGGTGAAAGACTGCAAAGTTCACAAAGCCTTGTCAGTGTGCAAGCAGAGCATCAGCAGTTACCATGATGTTCAACTGCCAGAGCACCACATTGATGCCTTTGCACCCTGTCCTTTGGGTTGGGATACAAACTCTGGACTGCTCCACTGTTTTAAGGTTGGATCATCTTTTCTTAACACCATGTCACTCTAAACAAGTCCAACTCCAATTCCAACTGGAACACATGTATGTGGATTTTTTTTGTTCTATTTATCATGTTAGATACTTGCGATTGGGTCCTATCCCACCATGCACTGAGTAACAGGCCGGGCACCCGGGGTCTAACGCATTCACATTGACAGGCAATTTATTTTCATGATTTCTGATTTCCACCAGGTCTACACTTAATAGTGTTTTTCGTTATCAGTTAAACTTCCACCACTTTTTCCACTCTTTGGTGAATCTATAAAAGTCATTAAGATCCATAAGCTGTAGTGGACAGCTTCAGGTGTTTTGTTTGGGATTTCTCTAAGCTACAATTTAAACACCAAAGATATTTAATTTAATACCACAAATGACTAAACAATATTTTAGAAGCTAGCACCAGTTTTTAGTTGGTTATCTGTCTATCGCTTGAATAATCAGTTATAGCTCTATAAATGGGTTTCAGAGTAGGTTTGTTTGAAATCAGTAATACACTCTCAAGAAATTCAAATGAGGAAAGGTTAGAGAGAAAAATGAACATTAGTTTTACTAAAAATATGAATTTGCTTTTATTTGCTCCCTATATACATAATGATTTATAGTACATTTTACATTTTGATATATAGCCTATTGTTCTTGTCTACGGAAAAAATGTGAAATTGCTGAAAAAAGATAGAAAGTTACCGTATATTAAAGTAATATAGAACAAGGACAAAATGGGATGACTTTCTGCACTTTTAACCTGTAACTCTCAGCTGACTCTAAGTGTTGCTTTTCCAGGTGTTCCACAATGAGAAAGTCCTGATGAAGCGCTCCTGGGTGGAAGCAGATTTCTTTTGTCAGGCCCTCGGGGCTCAGCTGGCCAGTTTCCACCACTATGAGGAGCAGGTGTTTGTTAAGCAGCTCCTCAGTACCATGTTTGAAGGGTTGGTACTCGAAATTTTATGGAAAACTGATAAATGTGTTTTATTTTTATGTGCTCTGAGCAGTGAATGCTGAGTTTGATTATTTGGTTATGAAGAGAAGATGCTATTTAGGATTGTCACATCAAATGCCATTTTAGCCATTTTTGCAAACCAGTAAGCAGGGCTTAAATCCAATAAGAGAATATTGCATTAAAAGAATTTTTATAATATGTATATTTTTTGCATTTTTCCAAAACTGATGTTTAAAGATACAAGCAGTTGAAACAAAGATACAGATATATAATCAACAAAATTTAAGCCAATGAACTATACAACACATAGACACCCAACCTTACCCCCTAACCAGTCGATACAGATAGTCACCCCTCTCGTGCATGGTTTTTTCAAAGGTCTATTCCTGTTAAAAGGGAGTTCTTCCTTCCCACCATGGCCAAGTGCTTGATCAGAGGGGTCATCTGATTTTAGGAGTTTTCACTCTAATATTGCAAGGGCTTCACCTTAAAGTATAAAGCACTTTAATGTGACTTTTGTTGTGAATTTGTACTATATAAATACAATTTAATTGAAGTGAATCATTATGTGCAGTACAAAAAAACCATAATAAAACTTAACAGGATCTTTGGGTATGGGCATCTTGTCAGATCACGTTCCCCTGAGCAGGAGCAACACTCGTAAAAGTCAGATTTCTAGAATTCTTGAATATCAAGAAGAACAAGCTGACCATATATGTTCTGAACTTTATTTATAACGAAGGTTCTTCATACAGATACAGATACAGTCTGTATCTGGAACAGACTGACTGATAGGCTAAAGCTGATGTAACTTTATGACCCATATTGTTCAGATTCAGATAAAAAAGACATCACTCAAATTGGAGTTACTTAATCTCATAGGCCTTTGGGTCAGTTTGACCTTTTTGGTGCAATGCTTGCTTTGAAAAGCAAACACTGGACCAGAAAGCTTTAAAAAATGAAGAGCAGCCATCAGGTTCCTGTTTGAGGCTGTGCATGAATTTTATTGGTGGGAACAGCTGTAAAATATAAATGTGAAACAAATGGTGAGCTGCTGTAGTGTTGCTAAAAGTGGAAGACTGTGATTTCATTTCCAGGCCACAGAAAAAAGTCCAGTTGTATTTTGTATCACAACAGGTGATAAAGTCATGTATAACAGCTTCTGCTGAATCTTACATCTGTTTTCCAGATTACAAAAGGGAGCACCCGAAGATACATTAATATAAAACAGGACAAATATGCAGACATGGGATAAAAAAATACAGAGCAAACTTGATGTTGTTAGCAAAGAGATGTAGATATGTATCTTGATGTGTGCAAGCAGTCTAAACAAGTCTAACTCCAATTCCAACTGGAACACATATATGTGGGTTTTCAGGTTTTTTTTGTCTATTTATCATGTTAGATACTTGTGATTGGGTCCTATCCCACCATGCACTGAGCAACAGGCCGGGGTCTAACGCATTCACATTGACAGGCAATTTATTTTCATGATTTCTGATTTCCACCAGGTCTACACTGAACAGTTTTTGGCCATTTAATACTTAGCAGTCTAATGAGGGATTTAACTGAAGATAATTTATGGACAGACAATATCTGACCAAGATCAGGAGAACTACCTGGCTCTGTGTGGACATGCTGCATACTGCAAATATGATACAAATAGTATAAAATATGGCTGTGAAAATATTAAAATATTTAATCAGATTAATCACAGGGCCACTGTGGATTAATTAATACCCATGCATTATTAATTGTGTTTCATTTTGTGGGGGCAAAAAGACTCATGACAGAATGCAATATATGTACTTGTACACTTAAAATGTGTTTTATTTACACCAAGGAACAGATATGGTGTCCAGATTATATACATGCACCCTGACTAATATATGCTTTGCATTGATCTGGTACTTTAACTCTAGTACTGCTGGAGCTCACTATAGTGATGTCCCAGATAAGTTTCATGTACTGCCGGTCATCTATATATTGATCACTTCCAGTGTTTTCATTCACTGCCGGTTGTCTAGCTGGTTGTATAGCTAGCAGGACAAGGGTTAAGCTAGAAGTGCTTTGGAAAAACTCCTCCCCGCAGTGTGCAAATTACTTTATGCCATTTGGTTATTCCGTCTTGGGGTTTCTTTTTCATTGTAGCACTAACCAGTAAGTGTAATTTTGAGTCAATGTGTGCCATGCATGTGTTAATTAATCATACAAATTAGTTAATCTGGATTAACACATTAATTTTGCAAGCCCTAGTATAAAAATTTTGTGATAAAAATTATTTAAACCTAATATAACCTCACATTGGTTGCCTATTTTGAACACACTCTTCAGCCTACATATATATAGACAAAAGAAACAAAACTAATTTCATGAAAATGAGAAAGTCTTTCGCAGTGTTAGAGTAAGGACAATCAATGACTGACTCAAAGTCCTAAACGGTTAGAAGACTTGCTCATATGTAGCCGCATTGCAGTGTGTTTGTGTTGTGCTTCTCTTTTTTTAGAACAGAGGGGCGTCGGTTCTGGGTGGGTTTAAATAAGAGAGACCCTGAACATCCTGGAGTTTGGGAGTGGTCTGATGGTTCCCCTGTGAGTACACTGAGATATTCACTAAAGTGTCCTGATAGTCCGCCCACACTCTGCAGAGTATTACAGATTTGTCTTGTGTGTGTCTTCATGTAGGTAGTGACTTCATTTATTGAAGATAAGAATGAGGAAGATGACAGGAGGAACTGTGCTACATACAGTAGTTTGACCAATTCTCTTATGCCACAACCTTGTGATACCAAACACGAGTGGATCTGTAAGGTGTCCAGAGGTAAACACACACACGAGGGTCCACTGTCCACACATGTGATATATGGACAAAAGTATTGGGGGTCAAAACATCTTAATCATTGAATTCAGGTGTTTCATTCAGTCCCATGGCCACCTAGCCTTACAGTAGACCTTTACAAACATTTGTGAAAGAATGGGTCGTTCTAAAGAGATAACTGAATTTGAGTGTGGTACCGTAATAGGATGCTACTGTTGCAGCAAGTCAGTTCATGAAATTTCTTCTCTCCTAAATATTCCACACTCAACTCTAAGTTGTATTATTGCAGAGTGGAAGCATTTAGGAACCACAACAACTCACTTAAAGTTAGTGGGGTTGGTGAGTGCTGAAGTGCATAAACGATCCCAACACTCTGGTGACTGAATAACTGCAGTGTTTTGTGCAATAACATCAGCACAAAAACTGGGCAAACTAGGGGCTTCATTACATGAGTTTCCATGGCTGAGCAGCTTCATGTAAGTCTTACATCACCAAGCATGATGCCAAGCATCGGATAGAGTGGTGTAAAGCACACCACCACTGGCCTCTGGCAGTGGAAATGTATTCTGTGGATTGATGAATAATGCCTCTCTATTTGGCAGTCTGATAGATGAGTCTGAGTTTGGGGAATGCCAGGAGAATGTTACCTGTCTGACAATATTGTACAATTTATAAAATTTGGTGGAGGAGGGATAATGCTATGATGTTATTTTTCTGAGGTTGGCCTGGGCCAGTGCTTCAGTTTACCAAGACATTTTGGACAACTTTATAAACTTTTTGAAAATAGTTAGGGGAAGGCCCTTTTCTGTTCCACCATGACTGTGCCCCAGTGCATAAAGCAAAGTCCATTAAGTCATGGACGGATTACTTTGGTGTGGAAGACTTGAGTTGCCCATATAGAGCACTGACCTCAAACTCAACACCTTTGGGATGAACTGGAACAAAGATTGCAAGCCGGGCCCCTTGTCCAGCATCAGTGTCTGACCTCACAAATGCGCTTCTGAGTGAATGGGCAAGAATTCCCACAGTCATGCTCAAAAACCTTGTAGAAAAAATTCTCAGAAAGCTGTTAGAGCTGTGAAAGGGGACCAGCTCAATATTAATGCCTATGAATTTTGAATGGGATGTCATAAAAGCTCTTGTAGGTGTAATGTGTAGGTGACCCAATACTTTTTTCATATAGTGTTTTTTGTATACACACAGATCAGGATGGCATTATTTACCAAACTCTCTTTTATGCTGCAGGTGATAAACTGAACAAACCCT
Organism: Etroplus canarensis; assembly: GCA_015106775.1. Lineage (NCBI taxonomy): Eukaryota > Metazoa > Chordata > Actinopteri > Cichliformes > Cichlidae > Etroplus > Etroplus canarensis. The sequence goes on from VUQH01070256.1 coordinate 21,767, forward strand.
ACTGGTACACTGAGAGTAAGTAAAATTAATATATAATAAATGTTTGGCCTGTAGGTATGGTAATCTGTATACCAAATGGTGCTGAAAAATTTTACCTGTTAACTGAAAGAAAAAAATCATTTGGAAGAAAATACTGATAGACAATTTAATGCACATAAAGCCAAAACAGTTTCCAAAAAAATAAACTTAATATGACCTTCATGTATTTTATAATATATTTTTTTATTTTGCCCTGAAGAAACTAATTTTGCCTGTCTGCTTTCAGGGTCCTGTATGTTGTACAGATTTTACATAGTTGGATTGTAGTTAGGACGTAGTTAAGTCCTGCAGCAAGTATTTGGATTTGATTTGTCCATGAGTCTGTATTTCTGTGTTTCTGCAGCAACAGAGGAGTTACATTTTTTTAACTCAATTTGAGCAAATCTGAGTCATTAAAATTCATTTCATTATTGTCAGGCAGTAATTACAACAGTTTTTTAAAATAATAGTAATAATAATAGTAGTATATCCACGGTATTACTTGAAAAAATGTGTCCTCGACCACAGAGAGTGAGCCCTGGGTGTTTTACCGTGGAGCTGAGTACCTGCTGGCCAAACAGCCTTTTGACTGGCATGCTGTCTCTCTGGCCTGTCAGATGATGGGAGCCTACCTGCTGTCCATTCACTCCAAAGAGGAACTGCACTTCATCAAGGAACGCTTGCACAAGGTCTGTTATTTCCACTGCTCATTGACATACACTAGCACTCAAAAGTTTGGGATCACTGCAAATTTAATTGTTTTCCAAAGAAAAACACAATGTAATGCATTTCACAAAGAATTTAACAATTTCACAAACAATTAAAATTAATCAAATGATTTTTAAAGAATGATCTACATTTTTTGCATAGAAGCCTATTATCAGCATCTGTCAATCCTCTGCATTAATCTCCTGGTATGTCTGCAAATCCAAGTTAATCATTTTATAAGGTTTATTGAACATTAGAAAACCCTTTTGCAGTTGTGTTGTACAGCTGAATAGCTTTTACTAATACGGGAGCAAAATATGAAGTATGACATTCTTTAGTTTAGTTTAGTATCTGAAGCATCAGCAGTTGTTTGTTTGTTTACAGGTTCAAAATTGCCAGAAAGAAAGAACCTTCTTTAGAGACCCAACAGTCTATTGTTGTGCTTAGAAATGAAGGCTATAATGCAAGAAATTTGCGAGGAAACTCCTACCATACTAGTAACTACTCCCTTCAGAGAGCACCACAAACTGGCTCTAACAAGGACAGAAAAAGGAGTGGGAGGCCCCGATGTGCAACTGTGCAAGACGACAAATATCTGAGAGTGTGTAGTTTGAGACAAAGATCCCTCACAGGTGATCAACTGGCAGCAGCGTTAAATAGTTCCTGTCACACACCAGTGTCAGCACCAACAGTGAAGAGGCGGGTTCAGGATGTTGGACTTCATGGCAGAATTGCCAAGAAAAAGCCATATCTCAGACTGGCCAGTTAAAAGAAAAGACTAAGATGGGCAAAAGAGCACTGACATTAGACAGTGGAAGACTTAGAAGAAGGTGTTGTGGACAGATGACTACAATTTTGAACATTTGTGGGATGCAAAACAGAAAAAGAGAAGTACAGTGCATAATACCATCAGTCAGAGGCAGCGTGATGGTCTGGGGATGATTTGGAGGTGGTAAAATAGGAGATTTGTACAGAGTGGAAGGGCCCTGGAGGAAAGAAAGCTATCACAAGATTTTGCAACACTATGCTATACCCTATGGACAGCACTTGATTGAGGCCAATTTCATCCTACAACAGGATAATGACCCAAAACACACTTCCAAAGTGTGTCAGTAATATTTAAATAATGAGCAGTCAGCAAGAATTCTGACTATAATGGAGTGGCCAGCACAGTCTCCAGATCCGAAACCTATTGAACTGTTGTAGGAGCAGCTTGACTGTATGGTATGGAGGAAGACTCCATCAAGCCAGTCCATCTTGTGGGAGATGTTCCAGGAAGCATGGGGTGAAATCTCATCAGATTACTTTGAAAACTCAGCAGCTAGAATGCCTAAGGTCTGCCAGACTAATTGCTGCAAGGAAGGCAAAGTTTGAAGAACATATTCATCATTTTCATTAAAAACATTATTTCTAATTCTGACAGTAATGTTAATGTGGAGCATAGGAGGGAGGGAAGAGGAGAATCCCAACACAAGACACACACAGTGTTGTTTCTTTTTTAACAGACAGCCAAGTTATGTTTTACAGTAAACTGATGGGTTTACAGTGTTTTGGGCATTTAGATGCTTTTCTACACATGAATATGTGTCTCCATGTCTCTACCCAATACTGGGCACACACAATGACTTTCAAAGAGTTCCTGTTTTACTTCTATTAAGGTTATTACATACTACATTGAAATTCTTAGCAAAATGCAGCTATTAATTAGACTGTGTTAGTGTGTCAGATTATTGTTTGATTGTTACAGTATGTAGTATTGACTTCAAGGAATTTCTAAGCTCTTACACAGCATGCAGAAAAAGACAACATCAATTATGCACGTCAGTATTAGTATCTTCGTTAACACATGGATTGTCTCCGGATCAGATGTTAAATAATGCTTTCTGCACATAGTACAGGTCAGCTGCTACTCACAGAGTTCATTTTTTAATGGTGGAATAGTTTTTAATAATGCAGCTCTGCTCTGGATAAATCCTGCACTCTACCTAATTCTAAATCCTCAGGACCACACAAAGTCCCCAGCAGCTTGTAACAGAAGAGTTTGCTCTTATATCCAGAACATATTGATTCTCCTTGAGCCTCCCCCATTTATCTGAATTGTCACACTGTTTTCAGACAGAAACACATGTGCAAAATCTGCACTTACACTGTTTTATTTTTGTTAGTACATTACTTGCTCATTTTTGAGCCCCCAGTTTGTGCTACTCTTGAAAATTTACATTATTGAAGTGAACTCATCTTTGTTTATAACTTAGCACGTTGTTACTTGATAACCCACAGCACTTTCCCCTCCCATCAGCGCATTTTTATGATTGCAGTATCATGCTATTTTGCCCCATTTAGTAAATCTGGCCCATTGCAGTTAGTTCCAGAATATTTGTTAGCTTTTTATTTACTACCGGCAAATTTTTTCTGGCCTCGTTCAAAAGCAACATCTTGTGAACACCTAATGAAAAATGCATGATAATATATATCTACTTCTTCTTTCGGCTGGTTTTCTGCACGTCCAAAGCATCTCAAACTTGCCTTTCTGACTTTATCGCCTAACTGCTTAACCTGAGCCGTCACTCTGATGTACTCATTTCTAATCCTGTCCATCCTGGTCTCAGCATCTATAACCTTTTAGCTCAGCCTTCAGTCTTTTTGTCAGCGCCACCATCTCCAAACCATACATCATAGCAGGTCTCACTACCATCTTGTAAACCTTCGCTTTCATTTTGCTGCTATCCTTCTGCCACAAAGCACCTCTGTCTTTTGTCTCCACCCGCTCCACCCTGCCTGCTCTCTCTTTTTCACCTCTCTTGTGTTCTGTCCATTGTTTGGATGGTTGACCCCAGGTGTTTAAACTCATCCACCTTCACTACCTTGCATCTTGCATTCTTGCATCTTCACCGTTCCATCTGCCTCCCTCACATTCACACACACGTATTCTGTCTCCTTTCTGCTGATTTTCATTCCCTCTCTCTAGTGCACACCTCCATCTTTACAGGCTCTCTTCCATGTGCTCGCTACTTTCACTACAGATCACAATGTTGCCTGCAAACATCATAGTCCATGAAGACACCTGCCTGACTTCATCCGTCAATCCGTCCATCACCATTGCAAATAAGAAGGGGCTCCGAGACAATCCCTGATGTAATCCCACTCCCACCTTGAACCCATCTGACACTCCTGCTGCACACCTCATAACTGTCTCACTGTCCTCATACATGTCCTGCACCACCCTCACATATTTTTCTTCCTCTCCTGACTTCCCCATACAATCCCACAGTTCCTCTCTTGGCACCCTATCTTATGCTTTCTCGGAATCCACAAAGACACAATGCAACTCCTTCTGATCTTCTCTATACTTCATTTTTCAAAGCAAACTTTGAAGCCATACTGTTGCTTGCTGATCGTCACCTCTCATCTTGACTTAGCTTCAACAACTCTCTGCCAAATCTTCATGGTATGGCTCATCAACTTGACAGCTCTGTACATATAGTATAAAATGCAAATACATCATCTTCTTCTTACATTTTATGCATAAATACATTAATTTAAAATATATAGTATAATTGATATTCTATTATATTTCATACATACATACATACATATCACAATTTTTGTTTTGAATTTCTTCAGTGGAATAACTACATGGATATAGTAGGTATATAAGCTATATTAAATATGTATTTTGATCTTATTTAGCAAATAATGGAGCTTATTTTAATGGAAGTGTCACAATTTTAAAATTGTTGCACAATTAACATAAGTAATTATTATTTATCTTAAATGTTATTTAATCAGGACAGTGCAGTTTGATATAGTTCTAATACAAAGCATAAAACTAATGTGCTGTATAGAAATTTTATAGCCATTGCTCATTTCCACCCTTGTTCTTAGTAAGGTTTTTTCCGCATCAGTAATTTGGCAGAGGTTTTATGCCGGATGCCCTTACTGACTCAACCCCCCCCCCCCCATGGTGGGAGGCGCTTGTGTCCTCTCCTGGAAATGAACCAGGCCCCTTTCGGAATTAAAAGATTATTACTAAAAATATAATTATAATATTACAGTTTAGTCAAATAAAACCGATGCAGTACTGATTGCTTTTAGCCAACCATTTAGCTTTACTGTGATTAATTTAACTTGTGCCATTATTCTGAAGTCTGACATTTACTTTTTCCAACTAAATAATCCTGCCATCTAATTACAGTGATATCAGGACCATTAAACATTTTTTGTTTTCAAAGAGTCAGAGCAGACAATACAAAGAATATTCTCAATCACAGAGGTTTGTATACATTGAATGGCTCACTAGATCCATTCTTCAAACACTTCACACACACAGTGACCAACAAGCGTGAACACAATGGACTACAAACTGAAGTGTTTACAGATGCACATGGACAAGCTAAAATGTACCTCATATGTGGACACTTTAATGCTCGAGTGCCCCCACACAAGAAAATGGCTGTTTTTTTTCTCTTTTTTGGCAGCAGGCTTTTGGATCAGACTGAAGAAGTCTCTTGTGAATGCTGAGCGTTGTGAGGGAATAATGGGAACAAAACAAGGCAATGAAAGAAGCAAGGCACAGGCCAAGCAGGGTGCCTGAAAGGCTACTCATGTCAGGCATTCTGAAAAGCCGATCTTCCGGTCTGACGAGGGTTGGCTTGCAAGGTTCCTTTTTCATCTCTTTTCTTTTTACTGTGGCTCTTCAGTTCTCGATGCGCACAACTGACTGGTGGATTGGCCTGTCCATCGAGCAGCCTGGAGAGGAGGTCAGGTGTGTGTGTATTTTTGAGCTTGTTTCCTTTTTTCTGTTACTAACAGCATTGTGAATGAAGAAATGCTGGTATTAAAACTGCTCACAACCAGCTCACAAAAGCAGTTGTGTGAATTACTGTCAAACATGTTTCAAATTGCAGATACATTTATAAGGTATTTTGAATGCCTGTACATGATTTGAAAGTGTGATGATTTGTTTCAATTAGTGAAACATGTCAAAGTGAACCTGTTGCAAACTTGGTGAAATGGGCCTTAGGTGTTTAGGGAGAAGCAACACAAAGGCAGCTGATGTTTAAAGTGAGAGAATCATAAGTCCCAACTCAAACTATTTATATAAACTACATACACTAAGCAAACAAACCACAACAAATAATAAAAATATAGCCTCAACTTAGCACAGTTGCTCTTTTACTGACAAAGAAACCACAAAAGAGGTCTGTGCAGCTGTGTGTCACTGCAAAGTGCTTTTTTGTTAAGATAAACTGAAATTAAAGATTATTTGTGGCCTGATGTCAAAGCAGCCTAGAGTCATGTGAAAAAGAAAGTTCTCACAGTACTCTGGGCAGTCATCTGAAAAACTAAGTATCTCCTGTGTTTCAGTAGATTGCAGAGCCTAATTTAGGAACAATAAAATGAAGTATCTTTATCAGTCTCTCACACCATTTTGAATACATTTTGGCCAACTCTTTTTTTTTTTTTAGCATTTCTTCAGTTATTAGAGGTTTGCTGGCATTCATTTATGCACAGCTCTCTTGAGGTCCTGCCACAGCATTTCAGTGGGGTTGAGGTCTGGGCTGACTGGGCCACTGAAACACCTTCATTATTTTCTTTTTCAGGCATTCTTTTGCAAATTTGCTGCTGTGCTTGGGATCCACTCACTGACTGCAAGGTGCCCAAATCCTGTGGCTGCAAAACAAGCCCATCACCCCGCCACCACCATACATGACAGTTGGTATAAGGTGTTTGTGGAGATATGCCGTGATTTTTTTCTCACCAAATGTGGCTCCGTGCATTTTGGCCAAAGATCTCCGCTTTGGTCTTGTCTGTCCAAAGGATATTGTTAAAGGATTCTCATGGTTTGTTCAGATGCACTTGTGCAGACCTACCCTGTGGTGCCATGTTTTTTTTGGAGGGAAAAGGCGTTCTCCTGCAACCCTTCCAAACAAGTCATACTTGTTCAGTTTTTAAAAATTGTGCTGTCATGAACTTGAACATTTAACCTGCTTACTAAGGCCTGTAGCTCTGATATGTACACTTGGTTTTTTTTTATTATTTTGCAATTTTGCTGAGCATTGCACAGTCTGAATGTGTTGGGACCTCTACTCCTGAAAATATTGTGGCATTGGGTTGATACACTCCTGAATGCTAAAGACCAGCAAACTGCCAAACCCTCCGCTTTTATAGAGGTGGTCACACTTGCTGATGATCAGTTAATCAAGTGCTCTTGATTAGCAGCACCTGGCTGCTAGTTACCCTCTTAATTTTTATGGAAACTGTAAGGGCGCACTTAGTTTTCACAGGACTGCATGGAGTCCTGTGAAAACTTTCTTGTTCACATGACTATACACAGGTTACAAGTAGAGAAAATGAAAGAAGTTGATTATATCAAACACCTACATAAGAGGATATTTTGCAGTCATTGGTGCCCATATATTGTATGAATACTCACTGCTTTTACTCATAGGGGTCTTAATAGATCGAGCAACTGCCGACGAAGATCTCCACTTTTGTTGCACTCATTTAAAAAAACATTAACTGTGTCATTAAGGCAAGAACAGCAGTCAGAGCTGCAACAGTCCTAATGAATGTAAGTTCTTTTTTTTTTAATTGTGCAGGTGGAGCGACAAGACAACGTTAGACTTTCAGAACTGGGCTGAAGGGAGTGTTGTTGGTGGCCTTAGGAAAAATGGGTTGTGTGTCACCATGTCTTCTTCATCAGGTAAAAACATCCACATGGAGATGCTCACACTCATCCGTGTGTACTTGCTCATGCTGGTGTTGAGATCTGCTCGGCACGTTGCAGGGAAGTGGTCGACGAGTAAATGCAGTGATCTCCACGGATATGTGTGCAAGAGAAAGACAGTGTCTGTGGTAGAGACCCCCAGGGAACCACACTACATTGGAGGATGTCCAGAGAAATGGCTGTACTTCGGACACAAGGTTCAGATAAACACTTTTATACATGTGTGCATGCTCACACTTAAATGCGAATGATCATACCATAGAAATATAATAATATATAACAGATATAGTATTATTCCTATATAATATATAAGAATACGTATTTTTAAGCAATACACATACAGTACAAACACGCACAAGTGTGCTTTAATTTGCTATAAATCCCCTTTCCTACTAAAGCTCACTGTTATAAACAAATATTTTCATCATTTTAAAAATCCTTTAAAAAATCCTATTTTGACCTCAGAAGGCCATCATTTTCTTAAGTGCACATTGCACCATTGATCTTTCACTTAAACCCTTTTCATTCCAGAACAAACATTGCAAAGTTGCTAGTTCTAGTGGTTCAGATTTTACAAAGTATGAAAAATAATGCCTCACTTAGCTGCTTTTGGTTGCAATTTCAAGTCAGAAGCAAACAAGACAAGTGATACTAGTCTTCACAGCTTTCCTGTCCATAAGAAGAGGGGAAGCGAGCAGGAAAAGTCTTGTAGACTAATACGACTTCCAAAAGATCCACGGCTGTATTCTGGCACTTCTCTGCAGATGGATTTGATGCAGTTAGTCAATTAAAAGAACCCATCGATGCTGCTCGTTGTAAGAGACAACTACAGTCAAACATGCCTAGAAGTTTCAAAAACAAGAAACGTGAAATTCGGGAAATATAATTTAAGCTGCTCTCCTACTTGGCAGTAAATCACCTGCTATGGCAGTTGCTTTTGAAAGCAAACCAACTGTTATGAACCCTTGATAACGGAGAAACCTGACAATCTGCCAGTTCATTCAGCTCAGCAATCCGTAACTGTACAGTGATCTTCAAGTAATTTTGATATCTTGCTTATCAACAGGATTGGGTGTGTTGTAATGTAAAATGTTGGACTCAAAGGACAAACCACATACTATACACCACTGCATACTTCTGCTGCATAATTATTATATAGTTCAAACTGGAAAAAGTGGCTGTTTTTACCATTTGCTTTCTCTAAATTCCCAGCTGCCTCTGGGTTTAAAACAGGTTGTTTTTGTTTCCATTCACTGTTTCTGGGTGGTTGTGTTGTCAACTTCAGAACAGTTCCCTGCTGACAACACTCAAGCTGCATCAACCTTCGCATAAAGCAGCTGTATCTGGGTCTGATTTTTAAATCAGATTAAGCAGTGTCATCACATTTTTCAAATTATGATTGTTGGCAGTATCAAAACTATCCTTTGGGAACGTAATCCTGTGGTAAGTGTTGTGTAATTACTAATTTACACATCCACAACAATATGACATTTAAAAATAACATCAGAAAATGCATGTCTAAATATCTTGAAAGGCATTATATCTTGTATCAGATAAAACACACTTTCTTAAAACAGTAAATCATTTGCATATGACATAAATTGAACATTATTTCTCCTTAAGTAAAAATATGGATTTTTTTTTTTTTTTAGTTAGTGGTATGTTGACGCAAAATGATTGGGGGGAAAATGAGAATGACATCAGTCTCAACTTTGTGGTACAGAGTTGATGGCTCTTAAACCCCTTAATCTCAAGAGAAACCCTAACTGGCTTTACAATATATTTGAGTATGTTTTCAAGCTCTGTGAACAGAGACAGTATTGTTTCCTTGTGTAATAAGACCATTTTTGTCCCAAATTGAATCAAGAAGCAGAGCACTTGTCCCTGAAACTTTCCCTTTCTTTAACCAGTTAAATGCTGGTGACAGCACCACCTCCAACTCCTTCATGCTTGGACTTCTGTGTTTTTGAGTCCTGACCACTCCAAACAAGGATCCTAGTGGTGATCTGGGATTACAGATTTCCATTTCTCAATGTAATATTCATGTTTTGTGTGGGATGTGTTTGTGTGTGTATTGGCAGTGTCTCCTGCTTCACCTCCCTGGCAGTCCAAAGGAGGGAAAGAGTTGGAAAGATGCCCAGTCCATCTGCTCCACATTCCATGGCTCACTAGTTGCCATAGAAAATGAGATTGAACAAGGTAGAGTCAAAGTGAACTGTGTAACCATGTGATGATGGCTCACTTCACAGTCACCACCTGACAAAACAAACCGCTTTATTTCTACTTTTTTCTATCTTGCCACCATTTTTGCAGCCTTCATCACCATGTTTCTCCAAGGAAGCTCTGTAGGTGTGTGGATTGGTCTGCGGGATGAGGACACAATGAAATGGACCAATGGGAAACCAGTCAGCTACACCAACTGGTCTCCAGTAGAACCAAAGAATACTCTCAATGTAAGCTTGTTGATTCATTTTGCTAACTGTTACTACTAGAACTGCCTAGAACTGCTAGTCTGTTGTTATTATGTGAGTTTGTAAATATGTGTCCCCACAAGTCAAAAGAAGAGTTGCCTAATACTACCAAAAACGTGTCTCTTACAAAGATTTTTCACATTCTTTAGGCTAAATCGATTGTTTTTGTATTCTTTGAAAGGTTAAACATGCAGTCATGTGAAAAAGCAAGTTTTTACAGGATTCTATGCAGTCACCAGAAAAACTAAGTATACCAAATGATTCAGTAGCTTGTTGAGCCACCTTTAGCAGTAATAACTTAAAGTAGTTATTTTATGTATGACTTTATTAGTTTTTCAATTTGTTGTGAAGGAATTTTGGCCTGCTGTTCTTTACAGCATTGCTTCAGTTTGTTGAGGTTTTCAGGCAATCATTTATGCACAGCTCTGTGAAGATCCCTCCACATTTTGCTTTGGTTGATGTCTGGACTTTGACTGGGCCATTGCAGTGCCTAGATTCTTTTCTTTTCAGCCATTCTGTTGTGGATTTCCTGTTGTGCTTGGGATCATTGTCCTGTTGCATGGCTCAATTTTGGCCAAGCTTTAGCTGTTGGACAGATGGCCTCACATTTTACTCTACAAGACTTTGGTATACGCGGGAGTTCATCATCGACTCAATGACAGCGAGGTTCTAGGTCTTGTGGCTGTTAAATAAGCACAAATCATCACCGCTCCACCACAGTGCTTGACAGTTGGTATGAGGCATTAGTGCTGTTTTGCTGTGTTTGGTTTTCAACAAAAGTGGTGCACTGCTGTGCTTTTTAGAGAGAAGAGGCTTTCTCCTGGCAGCCCTTCCAAACAAGCCATATTGATTCAGTCTTTTTCTAAACTGAACTGTCGTGAACTTGAACATTTAATGCGCTAACTGGGGTCTGTCGCATCTAAGATGTAGCTCTTGGGTTTTTGCACAGTCTAACATTAGGTTGCATTTACCTGGGCATCCACTCCTGGGCAGATTGCTCCATTGTTTTAACACACACCTGAATGCTCCAGACCAGCAGTCTGACACACTTGCTGATGATCAGTTAATTAAATGTATTTGCTTAGTAGCACATTCTACTTATCCTCTTAATTTCTATGGAAACAATAAGGGTGCACTTAATTTTTTTACAGCACTGCATACAGTTGTGTGAAAAAAGAAAGTTTTCATTGGACTGTAGCGCTGCGGACCTCATAAGTTCTCATTCATAGCATTCGTTTCAATGTCTCACTATGGGATACGCCTCCCTGCGTATTCCTCGGAAGCATGTATCTCATTACGCCAATCTTGATTGGCTGGTGATCGCAACCCCTGCATCCACCTGCCCTTAAATATGCGCTATGATGCAGTCGTTATTCAAACACTTCTTCTCGCTTCGGAGCATATCTCAATCTGCATCCCTGGGCAGCTAGCTTAACTGTCCATAGACAAGAGCCCTCAGACACCTGCTCTGTCACCGGGTGCTAGCTGCTTGTGGTTCGTTCTTCCCCGAGTCTTCACCATAGGCCGGGCTGTTACTCCACTTTACCTCAGGTAAGTGGACTTCATTGCGGTTTGGCACACCAGCTAAGACCGCCTTTGTGGTGTGGTTAGTAAACCAACTAACGCACACTGTTCACCTTTTAGCACTCCTGCTACAAGGAGGGACCACCCTCTCCCTCACACCGGAGATAGCAGAGACTCTGAGGCTTGGCTCTGCATTTGTGGGAACAAAATTTTGAGCAAAGACAAACACCAGGTCTGCTCCTGTTGCCTAGGGCTGGAACACGCCCGACTTATAGTTGAAGCCCCATGGCTCATGCTGACACTGCGCCCACTTCACCGTGAAAAGCCTCCGCCGACGGCTAGCGCGCCAAGCTAGCCTGTCGGGTGCTGACACCTACCTACCCACAGCCGGCGTTCCGGCAGACAGTGGTGATGGGGACGGGGTCGCAGATGCCAAACCGCGAGCTCGTACCAGCTGGCATTCCCACTGGGACCTCACCGCGACGGCCCCGCCAATGGAAGACTTATTGGAGCTGGATTATGAGGAGGATGATGAGGACATCTTGGAGCT
>VUQH01070260.1:0-22529 GCA_015106775.1 Etroplus canarensis
TAGATCAACATATGCTCCCCTCCAGACGACGTCTATTTCAGGAAAGGCCTTGTGTATTTCAGCAGGACAATGCAAAACCACATACTGCAGCTATTACAAGAGCAAGAGTCTGGGTGCTGAATTGGCCTGCCTGCAGTCCAGATCTTTCACATTTGGCGCATCATTAAAGGAAAAATGCGTCAAAGACGACCACAAACTCTACAGCAGCTGGAAACCTATATCAGGTAAGAATGGGACCAAATTCCAACACCAAAAGTCCAGAAACTCATAACCTCGATGCCCAGACCTCTTTAAACTGTTTTGAAAAGAAGAGGAGATACTACACCATGGTAAACATGTCCCTGTCCCAACAATTTGGAGACCTGTAGCAGGCATCAAATTTGAAATGAGCTCATTTTGTGCATAAAATTTTAATATTTCTCAGTTTAAACATTTGTTATGTTATTTATATTCTGTTGTAAATAAAATCTTGGCTCATGTAATTTGAAAGTCTTTTAGTTATCTTTTTGTTCAAATTTAAAGAAAGTCCCAACTTTTCTGGAATTTGAGTTATAGAATTTCAATAAACAGCACAATATGCTGTATGACTACTACAGAGCAAAAATCATTTGAAACAAATGAATGAAACAAGAGAATAAAGTATAAAGAAAAAACAGCCCTGTCTGCCAGTGTCTGTTATAAGGCTTATTAAAAGTGAAGTGCTTAGAGGACCTCAGAGTCTCACTGGATTTCTATGAGGTTACACGAGACAAATAATGGATAAGAGACAGGATGAAAGAGGACAAGGGGAAAATCGGCCACAAAAAAGCAATGAGAGGAAAAAGAGCACTGCACAGAGCAGAGGAAACAAAGAAGGCTTTATTATTTTTTGTTTTACTCATTACTGAAGGGGATGATAGCATAATATAGTGCTAATAGGGGAACAAATTGTGTGGCATTCAGCTTACATAACTGCTGAGTGACTAATCACACAAGTTGTTTCCTTGACACACACACAGCTATCAGCACTACTTTTTTCTCTTTGTATCTCTCATGCACTCACCTCAAACAAAACAGTAATTCACTGAATGTTTCAAGGAAGTTATTATACAAAATAGAAAAACACAGACCAATGCCCACCTGGAGTCTAAAAACTAAAGTAAAAACTCTACGTAGTTATCCCTCACTGTAATACCGCATGAACTGTTCCTTTTTGATGATGGGAAATAGTTTGTTCTTATACCATCACGTCAAAAAACAGGACCATAGCTGGAACATTTGTATATTGCCCCAGCCTCCTTATCCTATGAGACCATATGTGCAAAATTGTCTGATAAACCAAATGGACAGCTGTTTGCAGAATGAAGAGCTAGAAACACAGAGCGAAAGGCAGAGAGGGGGCGGTGTAGTCGGACTCCATCTGCTAATCTGCGTCAGTCCAAGGCAGTTCTGGCACATCAAGAGAGGGTGCTGTACTTTACCATCACTTCATCAATGCCAGCAACAGAAGGCACCAACAAGCAAAAATGATTTTTCACTCTGAAGTTGAGCTTAACTTGATTTATTATGTTTTGCTGCTTCTTTGTAAAGGAATATACACTATCGTGGTAGACGACTGAAGATGAGCAAAGATCACAGATGCACCCTCTCAGGCACAATTTTACGCCAAACCTTACCAATGAGCACTTGTAGTGTCCTCTAAACCAACGGACCCATGTGCAAGGGTCTTCTGCTTACTTTGCACAGTGTTTCATTAATTCTGCAAGACCACAATGGGCATACATCAACACATTTCTGTCAGCGGGGCTACAGGCACAACAACCGCAACACAACTGCAATGCGACCAAGCCACCAGCCAGCAGTCCAGCATCATTAGTTGTAAGTGAAGGGTGAGGAAGAGCAGAAGAGAGGAATGGACACTGAAAGAGGAAAAGGGATAGAAACAGAGAAGCAAAGGCAATCAGAACCAACTGTCCCTGTAAAATCTAGCAAATCAGACAAAAGTTTTCACTAGCTGAGATCCTGCTGCAACGCTAACTGCATGTTCACCCACAAATCCCAAAACAAATTATTGTGTGCACCGTATTAATGGTTTAGGCTTGATGTGTATAGTGAGACAGCAAACATGATAGCCAGTCGAATAAGTTCTGCATCATGTGTGGTTTCATGGGCTGATGACAACGCCATTACATTGCTTTGCATGACAACAATCCTTGAGTATGTTAAAACCTGACGGGTATGGTCAGCTGCCAGATATTTTTCTGTTGTAACTTTAATCTGCCACATCAGCCACCCAAGGACATGGTTTTTCAAACTGTCCAGTTCTATCATATGTTGCACCCACCTCAAGGCTCCTTCAGAGTCAGTGACGTGCAATCAGAGGTCTGTGTGCCTGTGCCAGGGGAGCACGGTAAATTGTCAGTTGACGAAAGAGTGGAAAAACTGTGTTTTGGGTTTGGCCCGTGCACTCTTTAGCCAACAGGAAAGCTTTGGTGTTTCCTCTTCATGGGGCATAATGGATTCTCCCCGCCAATGAAATACTATTCCTCCTGGCGAGTCTGCCTGCCAGCCACCTGAAAGCCTTTCCCACAACACCCCAAGCCCTGTCTGGGCCAGACTCAGCCGTCACTGCAGATATGGGATAGATGGAAGGATGGTGAGACGGCTGCTGAAGAAAGGGGGAATGTGAAATAACAATGAGTAGGAGCAGATGGTAAGAAAAAAGGGGGATGGAGAAAAATTGGCATCTTTCTTTCTCTTCAAGACAGCTATGGAGAATTGTTGATTACCGAGCACCGTGCCTGTGCACCTCCACCCATATCTGACATATCTCAATACGCAACATAATAGTGATGTGCACACAGGTTACCATAACAACCAACAACACAATGAAATACAGCATACACAGGGACATCCTGTTGCCTCTAACCCACCCATAACTGCACCTTCTCTGCCACATCTGTCCATGTTCCCCTATTTGGGTGATGAGATATTGGCAACACTGGCACAAAGTGGCAACAGACTCAACTAACAATGGCCTCTTTATGAATTTATCAGCTTACAACCATGCATTCAGAGTTCGAACACATCTCGGTTGCTAAAATCAAAGTGGATGTTGTGCAAACCTATTAAAGAGGTCACTGGGTTCATAAAGTTTTTGTACCTTCTCTCATTGTCATCCAGGTGAGCAAAGAGGACATTCTTGGAGATGGCTTTGGCCAAGGCAGTCATGGTCTTGTAGTCTTTAGGAATCACCTGTGTAGACAAAAGTAATGGCCATCACAGTAAAGTGGACTGTAACAACATTGTGCAGGTGGACACATGAAACAAACCAGCAAAAATGCATAACAGAAACCACTTCAAACACAGAGTAAATTGAGTAATTAAAGACCAGAGCTTGGCAACCTCTGAAAGGAATATCCCACACGTGCATCTGTGTATTTTGGGGAAGCCCATCTGTTCAAGGATTACACTCAAAATGTCACACAGACCTTAAAAATTCAAAAGCACCCTGAACTCATTCATAAAACATGCATTTTCATGTCCTGGTCTCTGTGGTGTGTGATCATGAAAACGGGAATGGGAAAGTCTGAAACCACAACAAAGCGGCAAAAAGACAGAAGCCTGTCTTTTTAAGAAGCATCCTAGAAGAGAACTAATGCTTATTTATCTGTAATGCAAAAAAGGCAGAAAGTAAGAGAAAAGGACAAGAAGGCATTATAAATTTTTCTTATTTATGTGTTTGTGTGTGTATGTGTGTGTGTACGCGTGCGTGTGTATGTGTGTGTGTATGAGAAAGAGAGAGCGAGTGAGAGAGAGAGAGACAGAGAGAGAGAGAGAGAGAAAGAGAGAGGAGGGGGTAAGCTGTAATTAAGTTAATGCAACAGATGTCTCCACATGAAGACAGCCACATTGAGCTGTTCACAATATGCACACAAATACACACACAACCACATCACATATAAACTAAGAAGCACCAAAATTTTTGAACTAGAACTACAGGCCTGGCTACTTTGTGGACATAAAGAGGAACAGGCTGGTCAGGCCTGGAAAATGCAGTTGGAAGTCAACACAAATTTTAGGTCGGCCTCTGACTCCTCTTCCCCAAGATCCAGTTCTAGCTCTGTCATCCAGAAGATCATTCAATGTCAGGGCACAGAGTTTGCTATCCTTAGATGAGTGCATTTGCACTCAAAGTTGTGATCAAAAGTTTAACTGCCTTGACCTTTTGAAGGCAATGGAAACTAATTTGAGGACATGGATCTCTGGTGTTCAGTCATTTATACCTGCAAGCAGTTATCAGCTATACATATACCTTCATCCTTCATATCTATTTTTTTAAACAAACCGATAGCATAACATGCACAATGATGTTAGCTGTGATCCATTCATATTTGTTCTCCTAAAACAATCTCCAAGCCTGACTGACAGGCCTAAAAATTTGTCAAGAACGATTTGACAGAAAAAGTGAAGTGGTTATGTAGAAGAAACTGAAGATATACTGCAGGTTTTAGGTGCATGTCTTTGAGTGTGTTTTTTCTGTTGTGTAGTGTACACAAATGGCCAGAAGAAATACAGTAACAATATATCAATTCACTTTTTTCTGTTGTGTTAGGTAGAGTTTGAAAGTACACAAATGCATTTCTTTTCTATGTAATACTTTTCTGGGTGTGTGAATTTTTGCATGCGTGCAAGTGAACAGTGAAGAAAATGAGGATGGAGATGAATCCAGGCTTTTTCCCATGAGACATGACTGCAGTGTCTGGTAGAGACCTTAAAGCCATAAACTCAAATGTATGTGGGTGTATGGACACACCTGACACTCATACTCACACACACACACTGCATGCTCCAGTGGGCATGCGATTACAGTGTGGTGACGGGGGCTCGTGCTGTTATGTCATTACCCAGCAATTATTGGTGTGTCAAGTTAATTACAACTGAACAAGCAAGGTAATGTTACACCATTTAAAGTCTGTGAGAGTGTGTGTGTGTGTGTGTGTGTGTGTGTGTGTGTGTGTGTGTGTGTGTGCGTGCGTGTGTGCATGCGCAGTATGAGTGTCTCTGTATGTAAACGTGAGTTATAGTTTCTGGCACAAGTGCATCCTTTCTTCTACCTCCAATAAATTATGGAATGGACACATGGAAGTTCGTGATAACTTTAACAGCCTGGTTGTCCACAAAAAGAAAACACAAATATTATCATTCATCTTGCCCTTTACCTGTCAACTACACTGTCTTAATTAGAGACACAAAGTAAATATAACCATGAATGAAGTTTCTGTTCCTGTTTCACACATTTTCTGCATATTCTCTGTAAAAAGATATCTGCATATTCATCGTAGACAAGATTTTTGTTACTGGAAGCTTTCTAGATTCTGCTCATAGTCTCATTTCTATTGCCCAATCATGTCTGAGCAGTTGACTAGTCATAGTAGAGAGAAAAAGATGCAGTATTTCTGAAATGTAATCCCAGCACCATCAGCTATTGTCTGATGGTGATTTTGACTTTTAGATTTATTAGCATTCATAAAAAATGAAGAGGAAAATCTTGGCCCGGATTACCCACTTGCTACATTAACCCATGTGCATGTAAACATACTTAAGGTGCAGATGACTCACAAACTGTATATTTTGCTGCTAATAAATTCACTCATGTGTCCAAGTCTGCTTTCGGAAATCTGTCGAATTTGCACTGTTTAATTTCTTTTCCACTGTTGAACAGTTTCATTTACATCATGGGTTGTAAATTACCTAAACAAATATAAGTTAAGCAGTGTTCTAAATATGCAAAACTGCATCCAACTGTGTGCAAACCCTTGCACAAAGCTTCTGTATACACTGGATGTGCTCATCTACAAACAGATGTTAATATATATATCCATCTTGAGGCTGACCTTGCGCACGTAGCTGACAGCATCCTCCTCAGTGTAGACCTCGGCACTGACACCACCCCTGCGGCGGCGGGCCTTGACAACAGGGTTGGGTGGTGGAGGAGAAACCTCATCATCATGTGAGTCTGACTGGCTGTTAGATTTCTGGCGTGCCATGATCTGCTTGCATTCTTCCTGCAAAAACAGAGAGACAAGATTTTTTTTGAGGGGCAAGCTTTTAAGGGAGATAGAGAGGGGGAGAAAAATCAAAGGTAAGCAAGTGCAGTCCAAGACTGTAAAACTCCACCGAGACTGACAGTCCTTTCAATGTTTTTATTCATAGAAATTGAACCAAAACCAACTTTCACTGAGATAATAGCATCAGTTCTATGATCTTTAGCCCAATTTATATTATGAGACACAAATTTCTAGAAGAAAATTGATATGATGCACAATGCCAAATTTTGCCCTATCTTCAAAAAAGTCCAGATTTTGGATTTGATCCAATCCGGATCAAATCCAAAAGTTCTAAGTTGGGACTTAGTCCCACCACTGGCAAATGTATTGGTAATTTTTTTTACAAAATCCTACTAAGAAATAAACACACAGTGCCAAAGAACTGACCTCCTTGGTGAAAGGAATAAACAGATGGTCATTTAAAGGAGCGTCCTTGACAGATTCTTTAAATGTGTAAAAATATAAAATTTATTTAGGAACGGCAACTACAATTGCAAACAACAAAAGCAGCTCCAGGCAAGACAAACAAGATCATCTGAGAGCATCTGTTATTCTTTTAAAATATATCACATGAGAAAGGGCTGACAAACCCCCTTTTAACAAAAAGCATCATGTGGATTTTCAGGTCAGACAGTATAAGTGAATAAACCTCAGCAGACATGTCTTAGTCTTGGCTGGAAACTGTCGGGACAACTGGCTGCCATGGTATCAAGTATTTGCACACCTGACCATTGAGAGTGATAGGAAGGCTCGATCAGGTACTGTCCTACTTTCAGATAATGAACAACAAGGAATGAAGACATCAAAGGGGTCACAGGATGCCTCCGACTGTCTGTTCTTTCAACTGCTGAACACTCTGCAGGTGATGAATTATTGATTGTAAACTTGACTAACATGTTAGCATACGTACAAAATAAAACCACTGAACGCTTGTTAATATGTAATTTCCCCCTGGGATTAATAAAGTATTCTGATCCTGATGTCAGACTGTGCAGCAGCAGCAAAAATCCACTGCTTTGGTCATTTCTACACAGACACTGGCAATGGCTGCTGTGAATCTGTGTGAACCTGCTGGTTCCTGCATTTGGGTGCATTTAATGTGTTTAATGGCACAGTAAGAACTGAGCTGACAGTATTATTATTCACCACCCATGTTTTGGTGCAGTAACAATATCTATGACACATTTTTATACTCAAGGCTTTCTTCTGTTTGCTAGTTCACTGCATTGCACTGTGCAGTTGGAAATAAACAAAGATGTCTCAGAGAGACAAGCTTCCAGACAGGCAAACGTGGCAAGAAGTGGCACTCTCACACTGCAGTACAGAAACACCAGACAGACAGAAATAAACAGAAAGAGAGCTGCTGTAAGAACAGATTTTTCAGTGTCAGTGGTATGTCTTCCAAGCTGAATTTATAACAGTGCTGAGCAAACTTTAACCTTGGTTCAATCACCAAACACAAACAGAAATTTAAAGAATTTGCCTCAGGTTTGCTTTTATTTTTCCTCAATAAAGTAAACTGCATTTTGCACTTTTCACCAAAAGCACACTATTTGACAGATGAAATGACTGCTCAATAAAACAGATTATCTGATAATAAATATAATCATTAGCTGGAGGCATAGATCAGGCTTTGTGAGAAAATTGACTTTTGTACTGTGAGTCTGAGGACAGGAGGAGAAAAAGGACCTGCAGATAAGCAGGAAGCTCTAAGCATTGGGCAGAAATTGCTGCTGGTTAAGTGTAGTCATACACTGACAGGGAGAGAGAGGGGACAAGAGACAACCTGTGGCAAAGAGACAGAAAACACCACAGAAAGAGCAGGAGAGTATAACTAATGATGAGAAACTGTCGTATTAGCTGAAAACTGAGACTCAAAACTGTCAAATCCAGGCCTCACGAGTCAGCACTTCTGTGCCCATACTTCCTAAAGTGTCTGTTTCAGTAATTCCAACAGTCTAATGTCATGGAATTGGAAACAGCGATAAATCCTTGATACAATAATAAAAACAGTACCCAGTTAAACAGATGTTTTACAAGTTAACTCATTGTTTCATACTTTGCCTCAATCTTTGAGATCATCTCTTTTCATCTGATGTTTTTTTTGTCACTGTATCTCACAATTTGACTACCTTCTCTACCGGGGCTTTGTTACTCTCCAGCTTATTACAACCTCACCTCAATACAACGCTTTGTTCAGTCTGTGTAAAACACTGCGATATTGCAAATCTCGTACAGACACGTGAGAAAAGCAGGCAAATGTCCTCCGGTGCACACATGTACACGCGCTTCTTGCTTACGCAGAGTCACTGCCTCCGGGAACACAGCCAGCAGGAGAAGTAGAGGGAAAGCAGAACCAGAGAGCATAATCAGTACACACATACACTCACAAACACATGCACAGACGGTCGGCAGGGGGAGAGCTCACATACTCAGCTTAATCAAGGTGACAAGGTCTGTAATCAGGTAACATTCTGCACTTACTTATACACAAATATGCCAGTCAGAATCACAAACTAACAAACACTATTAATAGGCTGCTGTCTATGACAAATGGCCACCTAAATGCACACAAATTCAGAATTACCAAGCACCTTTACCTTGCATTGAGACTATCATAGATTTATACCCTACTTGCTCCAGTCTCTATAAGATATACAGGTTAGCTACAGGAGGCTAACTACAGTTAAGTTTGTAAACAGAGATATTTACCATGGCATGGAGGGCCCCTTGGCCAGGCCTGCTGTGAGTCCCGCAGCCCGTCAGAGGCACCCGGCATCAAGTCAATGTGTGCGTGGGAATCAACACACATGGATCCCCATCTCATACACACCTGACACACATGCGACAATGCATCAGCATCTTGTCATTCTAGCACAGCAATCGCTGCTGTGTGTTTGTGGTTTGTGTCTACGCGTGTGTGCAAGTCAGCAGAGAATCCACGTTGATGTGTGAGACAAAGTGTGCGCGTGCAAATGAAATGTCTGCAATCCCTACGGTACAGCAGCTAAAAAACAAGTCTATTGATGAAAACACTGATCACAGCAAAAAGCCTGTCTCTTCATTGGTCCTGCGCAACTCTGTGTCTCTGCTTTCCACTCTCTCTCCCTCTCTCGCTCTCTCTCTGGCACTCACAATCAGGTGGCGCAATGAGCGGTCTCCTCTTGCTACCCTCCGTCACTATGACAACTGGGTACTGTGAGCATCCTGAATAGTTGGTGAGTCTGAGCAGGAAGCAACAGTGGCTCACACACCTTTGCACACACCAGTTCTGACACCTCCCTCCCTTTTTCGCTCTCGCTCGCACATCTATGGTGAATCAGTTCACAGAAGGGAAAACGTCACTCTCCTCAAGATGGACTTCTGTTCTGACCAAATGGTGCATCTGTATGTTTAGAATGAATCAATGAATCGATCCAAACATTCCCATAGGGATGCATCATCATCCCATACATTCCCTGTAAATGCCAGACACTGTTCTGGTTCTACAGATGCAGCGTCTTTCTCATTCTGTATGGATCACATGATCAAGCCATGTGTTTTTCTCTTAGGTCAGAGGGTCAGTAATCAAATGAGGACTTTGTATCTGGTTCCAACAAGTCTTTGTCTTGTTGTGGCTCCACTACCCAAACAAAAGGGTGCAAAAACACATGCAATATGACTTTTAAAGTCTTATAACTATAACTATGTCTGTGTGGAGCTTAGTTCACCATGACCTTAGAACAGCAGCAATTTATTTTTACCAGCAGAGACAAACCTTTAGCTTTTCTTTAGCAATGTACAGACTAGGCAGTTAAAAGCAGTATGTGCAGGAATATGTACAGTAGTTAAATGAAACACATCTGCAGCCCATTTTTCCAACTTTTTGCCCTAGGTCAGTAATCCACTTCTGTATTGCAAAAAGCTAATCATTCCTTGTTTAATATCCTGTATTTAGCTCTGTTCTGCTATTTCACTAATATATAGTCATTTCTACTTTAGATTTCGTGCTATTGCCCTATATCAGACTCCCTCTCCCTCCTTTTCTCCTCTGCGCTCCCTGCGTCATCATCAGCGGCTGTGTGCCAGAGAGATAGGACAGACGGGCAGGGAGAGGAGGAGAGACAGAGGACATAGGCGTAAGCAGGACACAAAAGCTCTTTATGAAGTGGGCTTTCCATTAGTGACTGTGGGTCAGAGATTAAAGAATGACGCCGCAGACAAAAGATGACACAAATCCAATCCCCCACACACGCTTCCCATGTAAAGTCACAATCATTATTAAAACTATCATCAGTTTCAATTCAAACTAATTTGCTGATGATGAGTCATATTAAAGTGGGTCTAAACTGTGCTGCACATTCCCTGAACCAATCTGGACCAAGCACAAATGAAAAAATATGATTAAATCTGACTTTAATAGCTGTGACTAACCAGTAATTAATCAGCCAGACCACCCATCATGCTCAGAGCAAAAACATTCACACCATCAAAAAAATTAGTTAGAAAAGGAACATCTATGAGAATTACCTTGGCCAGCCTTGGTCCAATAACGTGGACAGTTTTAGTCTGCACTGCTGGGAGTGAAAGCATGCGAGTGAACCAAAAACAACAAGGTGCTGCACAAATACACAGACAGATACACACACACACAGGTAATGAAGCATGCAGGGCTGATCCACCAACGGATCTAGCAGTCTACTCATCACTCTGTTCACACCAACGTTCAGTGCTTTAGAAAGTGTGTGAGTGCAACGAAAAGATGTTTACACAATTTATCATTCCAAACCTCATGCAAACTGGTCTCACTGTCCAAATGGTGACACTTCATTATTCATTCTCTGATATTAACCTTAAATCCTGAACCAACAGGTATTGTGACCTCAACCTGCAACTAAGTACCTTCAGCTGCTCCCTTGTATTCTCCCCAAGAAGTTGCCATATGAACTCTAAAATAAAATTGTAAAATTAGCAGAATTGTGTTCCAACAATGGTGGTAATTCCAGTAAATATTTCTACTGACTCTTTCTGGAATTACAGACATACACACCTAAGCCCAGCATCTGGCACAGTATGTAGGTACATTTTTCTTGAACCATAGTTTCAGTATTTTGGACTGAACAATGAAGCCTACACCCAAATTCAAAGGGGGAAAATTCAAATGCAAATAAACCATAATAAACCATATGCTGAATAATTCAAATGTTTTATGTTGCAGTTCAAGAAGTTTTATGCAACTCTGCACTGAAACAAACATAATCTCACTAATTGCAAGAACTGAAATGACTGCTTCACCAGTGATGTTTTTTAATGTAACATTAACTGCTGAAGTTAACATGAAGTTTCTGTAAATATTTCTTCTCTCACACAAACCATAGGCTGGTAGAGAAAGGTAGAATGGGCATATAAGAGAGCACAAAGAAGGACCACCAGGCAGTCATAGGCTGGGGAGTTGATTTACCTGCAGGGGCCCAGGATGAGCTAGGGAGGAGAAGGTTTAGGCTCAGGTCAGTGCGCACAACCCAGGCTGATCTGACAGGGTACCCTGCCCTAAATATGGAGGTAATAAATGAACACAGGGGGTGGGGAAACTAATTATACTTTTGACAGGACACTTTAAAGGACTTTGTGCATGGCACACGGTACTGTTTGTGATGCTGAAATTAAATTAATTTCCTAGGCCAGTGCTGCAAACTAGCTCACGCATATGTCAACAGATCGAAAGAAGAATATGAGGAAGACAGGGACAAAGTAAAAGAAACAAAAAGGAAAGTAGATGATAGGGGAGATAATCCAAAACTGCACATAATTCTCCTCTAAATGCTCTCAGCAGACTCAACAAACAGCCAAACCCTCCTGCTGAATTGTCAATCAGAGGCCTTTGAAGAGACTGGTGGAATTGTTATGATAGGTAGTGGTGACAGCTGAATGGCCAACAATACCGAGTCTTCTCATTTTACAGGGAAAAGGGAGACAGTGGCTGAAAGACTGATGCAGTGACAGAGCATGAGGAACTCTCCCATAATGCAACGTGAAAGAGTAGTGGCAGAAGCGTTTACATTTGTCTTACTTGATATGTTTTATGATGCTGACATGTATTATAGGCAACGCAAAATATTAGAACACGAGTCTTCTTGGAGATGCATAGATAGAAATATCACACTACTTTTAGGTCTTGCCTCAGCTTCTGTTTCTAATAGAAAATATTTATTTATTATAATACATGTTAGAAGCACCTTTATTAACAAAGTTACAAGTGGCTAAAATCAAATATGAATGCGCTGGAATTAAATGCTTAAACAGGCTGTGATTAATTTACATTTATTAGTGAGAAACCTTAAGCATACCCTAAAGAAAAGTTACATGTGGAGGCTAATTAAGGCTGAATGAACCCAATCTCCTGTGGCTGCAGGTTTTGGTTCAAGTATCCCTCTAGCTCGTACCAGATCTCCAAAGCAGAACAAGGATGACTGTCACAAGATGTAGTCCAAGCAGTTAAAGTTGGAGATTGTCAACCATGTGACTAGAGATTCATTGGAGAGTACTGCCACAATGGGATAACCAGCAAGCCATCTATTGAGGAAACTCCAGAAAGGAAGGACTGGGGTAAGCTGGTTAGCAGCGACTTTAAAAATAGGAGCAAGAGGATTGTACACAAGTAAACTGATCATGAATGAGATTGCAATCTGGGGATGAAATATTTTAAAAAATGTTAATGGAGTTGCCAAAGAGTGTGGGTGGCAGTTAACATACCTGGGCAGGCTGCCCAAATAAAAGTCTGTGTGTGGAAACACTGGATTTAAACGTAGTCCAAAGGTAAACATAAATCAGTGAGAATGTGTTTGTCCTAATTTGGGATTGAGAAATGGAGAGATAAAGCAAGTTTAAGTCTAAAAATCAACAAAGGATTGGAGTTAGATGAAAAGGGAGAAGAGAAGATTGAGAAAGGTAAAGCATGAAAAACAATAACAGAGAGAAAGACAAATCTGAAAAGGATTGGCTCCTTAGGAAAGAAAAAAAATTCAAAAAAAGGAACACGATGGATAAGACAGAAGCTGTAAAAAGCTAGGAGTGAGGCATGAGAGTCAAACATATGATAGCCATGTGAGTGTAAAGAACACAGGGGGTATTCTGCTAATCATAAAAAGACATACCAGCAGACAAAAGCAACCACAAACAGGTACACACAATCACACAGGAGAAGTAAAAACCGTTTAGCAACTAGTGAGTCAGTTCACTCATAACAGTTAAAAAAACATATTAGCAGTGATATGTAGAGCATAGTCTGTTCACAATATTTTCCTTTATCGTGTTAAATTTGATTAATGTTCAAATGCTCGAAATAACCCAAAGACTTCAGTGTCAGCAGCTGAGTATTTCCAAGCTCTGGCAGAAAAAAGTTCTTAATAAAAACTTTCCACAAATGTTGTACAACTAATAGGCCTTATGAAAAACAAACAAATGAAAAACATGAAAAGTAAATCACTATAAAATGTGAAAAATAAGAGCTAGCAGAACTGTGCTAAAGCATGACTCAGAACCTGCCAGACATAGCGATGAAGTCGAGGAGTCACGGCTGATGTTGTGCTGAACATTTTGTTGCCAGTGCAGGTGGCATGTTATGTGAAGACCAAAGTGCTGAATCCTACATAGCTGCAGCAAAACTCACAGAAATAGAAGTAAGACACATCTTAAGTAACGGAACACACTGTATGGACAAAAGTATTGAACCAACTACACATTACAGGTACAGGACACTTCATTGCATCCTTTTCTAAATCCATAGGCATTAATATGGAGTTAGACCCCCTTCCACTCTTATGAGAAGGCCTTATACAAGATTTTGGAACATGTCTATGGGATTTTTTTCCCTTTCATCCAGAAGAGCATTTGTAAGGTCAGACACTGATGTTGGATGTGAGGGCATGGCTTGCTGTCACCAAACTAGTTCATTCCAAAGGTGTTCCATGGGATTCATCCCAGGGGTCTGTGTGGGCCAGTCAGCTCTTCCACACCAAAATCATCCAACAACCATGGCTTTATGGACCTTGCTTTGCGCACTGGGGCACAGTCGCCCTGGAGCAGAAAAGAAACTGTTCCAGCAAAGTTGAAAGCATAGAATTATCCAAATCCGAAATGTCTTGGTAAGCTGAAGCATTAAGATTTCCCTTCAGTGGAATTAAGAGGCCAAGGCCAACCCTCCAAACAACAATCCCATAGCATTAACTCTCCTCCACCAAACATTACAGTTGGCACACTGCAATCAGGTAGGTAATGTTGTCCTGGAATTCACACAACCCAGATTCATTTATCAGACAGAACTGTTAGAGAAGTGTGACTTGTCACTCCACAGAACACGTTTCCAATCCTCCAGGGTCCTGCGGCAGCATGCTTTACACCACTCCACCCGACGCTTGGCATTGTGCTTTGTGATGTAAGGCTTGCATGCAGCTGCTCCACCATGGAAAGCCATGCCATGAAGCTTTTTGTGCTGATGTCTGGAACTCCGCAGTTATTGAGCAACAGAGCACTGGCAACTTTTACTCGCTTTGTACCTCAGCAGTTGGCGACCCCATTCTGTAACTTTATGTGGTCTGCCACTTTGTGGCTGAGTTGCTGCAGTTCCTAAATGCTTCCACTTTGCAATAATACCACTTACAGCTGATTGTGGAATATCTAGGTGGGAAGAAATTCCACGAACTGCCTTGTTGTAGTGTAGCATCCTATTACAGTACCACACTTGAATTCAGTGAGCTCTTTAGAATGAACCTTTTTTTTAACAAATGTTTGTAAAGGCAGACTGCATGGCTAGGTGCTGGATTTTACACACCTGTGACAATGGGACCCCTGAATTAAATGATTAAGAGGTGTGGCCCAATAATTTTGTACATAGTATGTATATTCTCATGTAAAGTAATGGCAAGATAAAGCAGAAAAGGCAGTGGCATCCAGGTGGTTAAAGAAAGCTAGCAACTGCAATTGTAAAATACTACAAAACACTGTAAACCCAAGTGAAGATGCAATATAACTAATTCAAGAAAACATCTGTGCTTACGGCTGCCCACCTTATTTACTAAGTGACAAATTCACACGAACACATTCACTCCTGGCACAATTACCGTGTGCAGCATTCATTTAACCAACTGTAGGCACTATGCACATGACTGTGGCACAAAGGACAAGCAGACCAGTGAATTAGAAAGTATTCGGTATTCACTATTTGAGTAGCCCTTATGTAAAAGCCTGGTAATCTTATAACAACCTTTTTTTTACTAATAAGAAACGAACTTAATGTCTGGTTGCTTTGCTGCAGACTTATATTAGATAACAGTGACAGACACAAAAACAAAAAATAGAATACTTTTAAAAATTCAGCAAATGTATTTCAGAAATAACACTTTGACTTTTTGTACAATTTGCCAAAAATTAAGCTAATTTCTCTACAATTACACACTGAACTGAGCTCATAGAAATGGGCGGATGAGAACACCCATCTGAAGCAACTATTGTTGAGATCAAAAGCATCATTACCATGCATAAATGGGCAGGATGAAAGGGAAAGAGACTGCTGCTATTTCTACATTCAGAACATCAGCTGGGGACAAAAGACATGTTATTATATCTAAACAGAAGTTAGAAACAAACT
Source organism: Etroplus canarensis (assembly GCA_015106775.1). Lineage (NCBI taxonomy): Eukaryota > Metazoa > Chordata > Actinopteri > Cichliformes > Cichlidae > Etroplus > Etroplus canarensis. The sequence goes on from VUQH01070260.1 coordinate 15,715, forward strand.
TGTCACACTGATGATTTTGTGCGATCAGGCTCTCAAGCAAGCAAGCAAGCAAGAAAGAAAGAAAGAAAACACTAAAGAAGAAGATTGTGAAAGGAGATAAGAGAGAAACTGAGAGCAGATTTTCTTGATAAAATTGCTGAGCTGTGTGAAATGGATCCTCTGCATATATGAAATGAGATTACATCTGATGAGGTCTGGAAAAAGGGGAGAATGAGTACCCCAGATCTAACTGACACACAGAAAAAGAACTGGACGCACTAGAGGACAAAGGGAATAAACTTCTGAATAAAGGGTCTTTTTGAACACAGGTTGAACTATAGTCTATCTAGCCACTATTGTTGCCAAGGTTACCGCCTCTAGTGGGCGACGAGTGCTGACGAACTGGCTGTGAGAGAAGACAGAGAAACACACAAACAGGGAGGGAGAGCTATACCAGAAAATGGCATGACAAATGTTCATTTTATTCTGTTATCTATAGCAGGAGCATCCTCTTCTAAAAGACAGCCTGTTCAGAGACAAGACACTTGGTGGTGAGAAATATTTAAAAATTCAGTATTTTGTTTTGCATTTAAAATTGTCTACCTCTTTTGGCATTTAAAAACATGAAGTTAAATATTTTCAGCAAACCTTAAAAAAGGCAAAAAAAGGGCAGAAAATCACATTGCTTTTTTATCTTCAGCTCTAAATTAAGATTACATGGATATGGTTTGTTAAATGAAATACTATCCTCAAAATGATCTTGTTCAGGAAGAAAAGAAACACAATAAGCCTCTTAAATAACCGGGACACCAAAAACATGACCTGTTTCAGTTCCAAAAATGACTGACCTCACAACATAAGCACAGATTGGACAGCTTGATTGGAATCAGGTTAGGCAACTGTGGGCAAAAGAGAACTGCAAGTCTGCAGTTTTCTGTTTGTTCCAACCACTTGTTTACACCAAGTGATTTCACAGACCACCATTCAGCTACAAAACAATTCAAGCCCTGCTGCCAGAGCAATAAAATGTTTTCTTACAACCTTAAAAAGATGCTGTTTTGATCTGCACAAAAGGACGCAGGCATCAATGATAACAAATGATTACAGAGTCTATATGTGGGCGCATACTCGCAAATGCAGAATGGGAAACTCAAGAAGTACAAAACACCACATGAGATTGTAGTGAAATAAGTAGAAATACTGGTGTCTGGCTGGTAAAAAAATTTCAAAATTCAAAGTTCACATAAAGTTAAAACATTCATGGAACCATGTGAGCCCTTTCACCCAGGACAGACAGTTCATATCCCAGACCTTTGTGGGATAACCCGGATCAGATCCAGGTGAACTTGAGAAACAAGCTTTTGTCCCGAAGAGGTCGGATTTTCCCCTCACAATTACTGTACAATACTTTTATGATTTAAAAGCTGGAAAAAGAATATGAAATCTGGGGAAAAATACAGATTTACTTGTGGATCAGACCCAGATTAATTTTCTATCTACGTCTTTACGTGGATTTTGGCTTTTTCCTACCTGTTAGATATAAAAGCAGACACTGAAGTGATATTTGTCTCATACATGTCAAATATCAACAATTTTACTATATTTTTCCCTGTACGATCCAGAAGTACCATTCTTATTTGGGCCAGAGAGCTGAAATTAAATGGCAACCTACTATTTCTCTTTGGGTATATGCCTACAAAATTTCTTGAAATCCATAATAAAGATTTGTAATAACATCACAAAGCTCTACAATGGACACGAGAGACATCTGACCAGGTCAAATCCATCATATCTTCTAACTTTCGTCTAGCAGATATAATTACTAACATTGGTTCCTCTTGATTTTGAGGCATTTTTGCACAAAAAGTCCAAACACTATTTCCTTTAGATAGTCTCCTGTTAAGTAAAAATGAATGTATTTGTATTTGTATATGTATTGAGAATATATTTGAACATGCTGAATACAGCAAAAAGAATAAACAGGAAAGAAATAAACAAAAGGGAAGTGGAAAGAAGTGGGAAGAAGCATCATCTTATTTAAGTAATTTCCCCCCTGGGGATTAACCAAGTATTCTGATTCTGACTAATCACACCCCTTCTCCATTATTAGTAATCACTATTTAAATGTACACTTAAAAATACATATTTTGAACATAGAAGATCAAAGTCCCACTTCCTCTGTGTGTCTTGCTAAGACCATAGTTTTATAACACATTATAAAATGGATCATGCTTGGACTTTGCTTAAGTTTTTAATTTAGTCCATTCCGCAATTTCACTCCATTAACAGAAATACAAAAACTTTATAACATTGTTCGAGCACAAGAGTGTTAAAATTTTAACTCTCCCTTCAAACTGTATTATTCATCACTTTTAAGGAACAACTTTTCAAGTTGGCTGTTTCTTGCTCTGTACATGACTACTGTGGTGTGAAAATTAACCAGATCAGTGAATTTTAATGTTTTTGACTTTAAGAAAAGTGGATTTGTTTGATCTCTGTAACCAGTTTTGTGGATTAGCCTAATGGCCCTTTTTTGCAGTATGGATAGTTATGACAAAGAACATTTATATGTATTGCCCCAAACTTCTACACTTTAATCTAAATATGATAAAATCAGTGTATAGTAGAGAGTGCATAGTGATGTTTGGTTTTGCTAAGTATTGAAATGCTTCTTGAAACTTTGTTTTGTACATATTTATATGGACTTTCCAGCTTATTTTATCATCTACTGTCACACCAGGAAAATTGTTTTCAAAAGTTCTTTCAGTGTCCATACCCTATATTTGTATTTGCACTTTTGTAGTAGTAGCACAATTCCAAACAACATGAATTGTGTTTTACTTAGGTTTAGTGAAAGTTTGTTTCCGGTAAACCATGATTTTATTTTGCACATTTCTGAAGTGACTACTCTCAGCAGCTCATATAAGTTATCGCTTGAACAAAAAATATTTGTGTCATCTGCCCTGCAATTTAATGCTGGCATTTTTGCTTTCCAATCATGCGAGCAGCCAGACTATTGCTCTAATAATCACAATATATGATGTTTATGCTCCAGAAAACACTTTGTCTGCAGTGGAGAAGATTGAGGGGTGACACATTTCATGTAAATGTAATCAGCAGGTTTGTAATATATAATAATAGTGTGATACCTGCAAAAACTGTAGCTTCAGCAGCTCAAGCAGCAAGACTGAGTATAATGCTATTACTGTAAACACTTTCATGAATATGCACTGTTGAGAGCAAGTCTCATGCAATACTGTTTTACTAGTAACTACGTATTTATCTTGTTCCAACCACTTTATAGATTGCGATGATGTGTCTGCACCCGAGCCCGAGTTTCAAGAAAAAAGGTCTCTGTTCTTATTATACCCTTTTTTATGCTAGATATTGCAATAAATTCTGTTTCATATTCCTCGCTCTTAGCACATTAGATCACTCACTTGTTAATGATGTAACACAAGCGCAAAAACATTCATGTAAAATCTGGCCCCATTTCTCATACACCACACTGTCTAATGATGGGTTGTTATTGTAATGGGATACACACAGGGCCGACGTGGAACATGTCATTTTATACCATGAATCACTCGCAGGCAACTTCAGCTTCTGCTGAGCTCTATTACATTGATTTGTATTCATTCTGCTGCTCTGACTATGCAGCATTACATTCCCCAGTAACAGCAGCAGTAGCTCTAATATCAATAGTGTTCCAATTTGTACTCTAAATCTGCTTGATCACAGCTAATGCTATTCAGTCTTAAAATGCAAATGCACCATTAATACAAGCACGGGGAAATCAGCTTGACCTTAATGTTTGTTTGTTGTTTTTTTATTGGTTCTGTCCTAAAGATTCAGATTATGTTTGTAAATGAGAGCTTTATTGCACTTTCTGGATAAAACAAAGTCAAAATAGACTGAAAACTTTACTTGTTTTAACTTGAAACATTTTTAAAAATCCCTTATCCTGTTAAAAATAAATCCAATGACTCTCACATGAGAACACCAGCACACAGAAACATGCTCACACACCAGGAGAAAAAGATGAAGACCTCCTCAGGACATGATGGTGGTGAACTTCACTGCCGCTATATCTGATTTCTCCTCACAATAACTTCTCTTGTTGGAAATGTCTTTCCAAAGTGAAACTCTCCTGAGGCCACCATCACCAGCCTACAGCTCCAACTAACACACCTTGATGCACAATTTGTAACACAAGAGTAAGAGTAGAGCCCATTGTTCAAACACACAAATCCTATGATGCCTATGAGTACACTACCCAACTGCATGATTCTCTGCATGATCAAAGACTGAGAAAGTACATCTACTTAGGCTTAATATTGGGAGTCCCTGTTTTGGAGAACATATTAGGCATGATACAGGGCTAAAAATCAATGGCAATCATAGCTGCCTAACTTTTTTATTTTAAACTACACAGTGGTACATTCCAGTTAATTTAACTCAACAGACATCTTATGAATAAAGGAAGACTTAAGAAAGCAACTTCCATGTAAAAACACCTGGCTATTGCAGTGGTGCTACCAGGAGCCAACACATTAAAAGGATAACGCCCGCACGCACGCGCATGCGCGCACACACACACACACACACACACACACACACACACACACACACACACACAGAAACACAAACATAGTGAGACGTCACGTTTTTAAGCTACTGGAATTGTACTACAAAGGTTGCCCCTGTTTAAACCTCTTTTCTATTCCTGATCTCGCATTTCTCTTTGTTCAGAACAGCATATTCTCCTTCGTGAAGCTGTAATCTTTTAATGGATGTGCAATCTCTTTTGTCTGTCTGTTCACAGACAGCCTGAAAGAGAGACAGGCAAATACAAAAAGTCTGCTGTCTGAGTCTGCAAGCAGGACACTGGCCTTTTTTATGGGTGCTCCTCTTGCATTCCCTCATGGATTCTCCTATTATAGCATGGAAAATGAAAACTCCAAGATGATAATTTAAAACAGTGTGCTTTAATACTGTAGCTAGCTGAGATGTTCTTTATCTCCTCACATTGTTACAAACCTTACCTGAACATATGTAATGTAACAAACTGAGTGACCAAAACAAAGAAAGTGTATTTTCTCTACAGACACATAAAATTCCAGTAAACTCAAAAAGCTGTTTGTTTGTTTTTAATTCAAACTTTTTCAACCATATAGATTAGCTTGTGAAAAGCAATATAAGCTCTGGTCACAGTGGACACATCATTATACAAATTGGGAAACACTGCAATGAAAATGCATGCCATACATCATATTCATATTAATACATCTTAAAGCTCACAACACAAAAAAACAATGTTCACATAGGCCCCCACATTACAAACAGAGACTCACTGAACTTTGTTATCACCAACCTTCTCCAGCTTTTCAAAATGCTCCCGCAGGAACTTCATAGGACGCTCAGGCTTAGCGATGCAGAGGTTCACAATGCACTCTTTGAGGATCTGCTGGATGTTGTGCTTCTGCACGAAAATTTCACAGCCCTTCAAACTCTCGTCTTCTTCCAGAGTGGAGGAGGAGGTGGCCATCTTATCTTTTATCTCTGTAGCAGTGGGAGAAAACAGGGTGGACCATGAGAGGAGGGGAGGGAAACCAGAATAGAAAATGGGGAGAACAATGTAGCAAGAGAGAAGAGGGCTGAAGGGAACAGAAAAATAGAAGGGAGGAGCAAAATGGGGAGTGTATGGAGTAAGATATGAGGGGCATAGGGGAGAAACTGGAGGAAGAATGGATAGTGGGAGGCAGGTGACTTAATATTTCACCAGTTTTTTATGCTTCTTGTATAGGACCTCCTGCCATTAATTGCCGTCAGATGGCAACATCCCAAGCAAGGCATGTTGTTTTATGACAGGAGTAGTTGTTACTTTTGCAAGATACATTACACGTATCAATGTAAATTTGTCAGTTATTAGACTGTATGTTTTTTTTCCTGACAATTATTATACCTTTCTGATCCCACTGCAATTCTAGAGCAGAGATGGAAATACATTTTGTGAATAGCTTCATGATAAAGATGTGCCTTGATTTGTCATGGCTCAGTTTACAGGATTATTCAAAATGGACAATCTGACCATGCTATCACTGCTGAGAACATATTTCAAGGATATTTGTTAAATATGACCCAAATTCCAGAAAAGTTGGGATGTTCTTTAAATTTGAACAAAATGAAAACTAAAAAACTTTCAAGTCACAAGAGCCAATATTTTATTCACAACAGAACATAAATAACATAACAAATGTTTAAACTGAGAAATATTACAATTTTATGCACAAAATGAACTCATTTCAAATTTGATGCCTGCTACAGGTCCCAAAAAAGTTGGCAAGGGGACAACAAATGGCTGAAAAAACAAGAAAGTTCAAAAAGATTCAGCTGGGAGAACATCTAGCAAGTAATTAAGTTAATTGATATCAGGTCTGTAACATGATTTTTGGAGTTTTAGTGTTCGAATTCGATCCCGTCCTTGCCTGATATAGGTTTCCAGCTACTGAAGAGTTTGTGGTCATCTTTGACGTATTTTTCCTTTAATGATGTGCCAAATGTTCTCTTTAGGTGAAAGATCTGGACTGCAGGCAGGCCAATTCAGCACCCGGACTCCTCTCCGACAAGCCATGCTGTTGTAATAGCTGCAGTATGTGGTTTTGCATTGTCCTGCTGAAATACACAAGGCCTTCCCTGAAATAGACGTCGTCTGGAGGGGAGCATATGTTGCTCTAAAACCTTTATACAGTATACCTTTCAGCATTCATAGTTCCTTCCAAAACATGCAAGCTGCCCATACCGTATGCACTTATGCACCCCCATACCATCAGAGA
>VUQH01070262.1:0-18802 GCA_015106775.1 Etroplus canarensis
TTTTATTTCCATTGTAGAAAGAATGCCATGAGTGTGTTCAGCTGTTACATCCAAAGGTGGCAACTTTGATGAGGCAACAGTTTAGAATACATTTTGGTTTATTCCATGATTTCTTTTTGAACTTCGAATAGCTTGGGGGGGGCGGCGGCAGTGGCTCAGTCAGTTGGGTGACTGGTTGGGAACCAGAGGACTGCAGAGTGGCCCTGGATCAAAACTCACCTGTGGAGGAGGAGAACTGGAGATCCGAGATCAGAGGCTAATTCGAGACCCAGCATGGACTTACATGAGGTGCACTGGAGACCCAGAGAGGAGTCAACTTACCCCCCGACCACTGCCGAGGCGCCCCTGAGCAAGGCACCGAACCCCCCACAGTGCTCCTTGGTGCCTGAAAAAAGGGCAGCCTTGTTTCTCCTCACTCCCTCTCATTAATTGCATGTGTGTGTTGTGTAAAAAATGCATGACCATAACTGTCAATATGTGTGTCATCACCTGTGTGTGGAGAATTGTGTAATTTCCCTGTTGGGGATTAATAAAATCTCTCTCTTCTCTTCTCTCTTGTTTGTTCTATGCTTTCATTTCAGAGTACAATGAGACATTGAACTGCTTGAATTTCAATAAAAAAACTGAAAAACTGGGGTGTTTTAAAACTTTTGACTGGTGGTGTAGGTTTACAGCACATTACTCATAGGTTAGACATTATCTCGACGTATTTCGACTTATGAGTAACTGACAAGTAATGTGTGTGAACATGTGTCAGCAATAGCATAACTTACCTACAACTTATGGCTCGAGTATTCCGGGACGTATGAGCCATATGCTGGCATATGTTGGAAATTTTGTGCATGCTCAAAGTTTTTCGAGGACCTCGCCGTACTATGACGTATACCAGCATGCTTCAGTGTGCTCTTAACTAATGCAAAACTTACCAATAACTTATTCCATGTACGCCAGCGTATTTGCCAAATTTTTTCTACGTGAGCATACACCGGTTAAATCATCAAGATGTGACAGGGGCCTTAGGAATTGCAATTTTATTCTGTACCTGAACCCAAGTCTGATTCCCTTTTAACAACAGTGTGTTCCATTGTTTTCTACTATATAGCCCCCTCTCACACAAGAGAGCAATAAAGACACACCTCCATCTTTAACAGCTGTCCTGCTAGCACCTAGTAGCTCAGTATGAATTATGCCTGAGGACCTCTGAGCCTTTCAGAGGGTGTGAAAAGTCACAGACAAGACAAAAGAACATTAGAGAACAATCAGTCCAGATTATCACTTTTTCCTGTTGAAACTCATTCACCTTGAAGCCATGCTGTCATTATAAACCACGACAAATAGAATGGATACCATCAGGATCACATTAAAGAGTGAAACAAGATTAGCATTTAAAAAGATACAGTCAGATAAAGTAAGGTTTTTTCACAGCGAGTTCAGCTCAAAGGTTCTGTAAGCAATATCTCCATACCATAAACAATGTTTCACTGGAGTGTAGGGATTCCCGTAGCACTAATTTCAAAAACCCAAACGAAGCGAGTAAATAAAACTGCCTTCAATCTATAGAATACTGCTTTAACAGAACATGGGCCATTAAAAAAGTCCTGAAATTACAGAGTGAACTGATACCAATAAGCAACATCTCTCACTGTAGGACTGCACTTCTGCTGCAAAGTCACAGCTAAGTACCCATTTAGTACGCCTGCTGCCGACATATAAAACTGTTTTGTTTCTGCAGAGACAAGGAGCATTGTGGGCAGAGTGGCCATAAATACGCATACTGTTGACATACAGCATCAGGTCTCATTAAAGTTGTTCATTGAGTGTGCAACGTTGGAGCCACTCAGCAAAATCAGCTGATGAGCCATGACTGGGGCAGTTCCCTGCACTGCTGCTGACTTCCACTAAACCTGCAACTGCACTGCACACACAAACACTGAATGCATACAGACAAATACAGAGATTAAATATACAGCAGGAGCTTTCATAATGACGCATGCTCACACCGAGTATGTTCCTGCTCTTTTGCCATGAACTGCATCATGGCAGTGGGGTTAACTACACATGAGACCAATCTAATTGGATTACTTCCCTCAATCACTAATTTCCTCTTCAAAGCAGGAGTGATGCAAGTTAACCAGAATAGATGTAATAGTTGTGGAAAAAAAACATGTTCAGTCACATTGTGGTAAGATACTTGGAAATGCTGTTGTGCTGGGGAAGCAGACAGAGTAGTGGACACCAACAGATTTAACAAACTGATCCACAAGACCAGTAACGTCATAGGTACTGCTGGCGGTGGTGTCAGAAAGGAGGATGCTGTCCAAGTTAAAGACAAAATTGGACAATCCTTCACACCCTCTCCATGGCGTGCTGGACAGGCACAGGAGCACAGTCAGACTTATTCTGCCACAATGCACCACAGAATGTTCCGTGGTCGTCATCTAGAATCCCTCCCTCTGACACCTTGACCAGTTTTTATTGCCGCATCTTGTACATAGTGTTTAACTTTGGAACTATTTATGTAACATACTGCAATTTATACAGACATGTTTGTCGTTTATTTTACATACACACACACACACACACACACACAAATATAACTGAGCATCTGTAACACAATGCAACTTCCCTTCTGGAATTAATAAAGTCTGATTCTGGTTTTGATTCTGAAAAGTGAGGTCAACTGTACATATCTAAAAGTTACAGTAGGTTTTACTCTACAGTACAGAAGATGAGGTTCAGATTTAATGATCTGGAGCCACACCAAAATTGAATGGGTGCTTCCTTTGTCAATGCTTCACCTCTTCACTAAGTTTCTTGAGATATGGCCAGTTGCCTTTCGCCTCGTGTTCCTGGCAGACAGACAAACGGCACTGAAAACACACTTCTGGTGAGGCTGTCTGTCTCAGCAAGATTATATTATATGTTCCTATATTAAACAAGGTAATGTGGGAAGGTTTGCCTTGTGCCAAAATGGAACATATTTCAACTGTCACCGGATTATTCACTCAATGAGACACAGAGTAACAGCTGCTGACAGCATAATTTTTTCTTCTGGACAAGTTAGTGACACTGGCATTGGAAACTTGCAGCCAAGCTGACCAATCACAGCTCTAGCACTCTTCAGATGGTAGTGCTGCACACAGCATACCTCTGACTTGTATTTAATTTAAAAAAAAATAAATTTAATAAATTATAAATTTTTTTTTTAATAAAAATTTGGTCCCATTTCACACCAGACAAGGGACTTCTACAGTAGCTCTCCAGAGTGGCTGCATCTGACATATTGTACAGTGAGTGATGATTGAAAGCAGGAGAAAAACATATCACACATCTTAGTTACTAATCATTTATTACGCAGTTAAATTTCTGAGTGGTGAAAGCAGATACCTCTAATGTTGGAGACAGTGGTAATTCAGATATGACTGTGTGAAGTCATTATTGATGGGTTTTGGGTCTACTGTGTCATGTCTGGTCTACTCATGAGACATAGCTGCAGAAGAGATGTCCACCATGAAATGAAAGGGTAGATTCTTTTACACACTAGCCCTTTTCAGACATGTGATATGTAAAATTAGTGGATTCATCAATCTAAAGTGCTCCTCAAGGCTTTATTCAGATGTACTGTAACAGTGATGAAGACAGTTACAGTAAACATGTCTTTTTTGGTGCACAGAATCTAAGGAAGTATAACCTAATTCTAACATTTAGTTATCTCACCACTTCTCAAGAGCAGAAAACAGACTGTTCTTTGCATACACAGACTCAGAGACTTAGTTATCACTTCTGGTTTGGGAATAAGACAAATGTATTGCTGGATGTCTAACTGAAGCTGTCTTGGAGAGGTAGACTCAGACTTGTGTCATGTTGAAGGTGATACACTGGGGCTGACCTAGAAGGATTGCCCAAGCAGCTTTTATGGAAACATGACCAGGGTACTCAATTTGATACCTAATTTGACATAAACCCCATCCATTCAGTGTGTGTGTGTGTAAAGCAGGCTACTGTGAAGAGAGTGCTGGATAATGATATTGCTGCTGCTTTTCAGCCCCCTTTCACTGGCATGCAAAGTGTGATGCAATGCTCGAGTCCATCTAAAGCAACACCCGCACAAAGAACAGCCAGCTGGGCTTCCTCCTGCCTTTCAGTCTAAAACAGGGATTCTGTCAACGTGGCAAACCTCAGAAGCAAGCATGACACTGAATTCCACATTGAGATACAAAGAGAGTGCTTCTGTCACAACTACACCCCTCACTTTCTCATTCTTTCCCTCCGTTGACATCAGAGGAGTGGGCACGTCCAAGTCTTGCAGAGCTGCAGAAGCAGAGGAAGAACGCAAAGAAAAACTTCCTCTGCTTGAAGGAGGAAGAACAGGCTCACTGAAGGAGGCTGTCACCACAGTGATTTAAGTATAGCTTCAGGTAAAGCACATGTCAAAGCTAAGAAAACAGAGAGAAGAAGAGGGTGAATATATATTCACACAACAAAGAACAAGAGAGCAGGAGGGAGAGAGCTGGAACAAGGCAGCGCTCAGAGCTTAGGCATGAAAAAAGAAAAAACTGCTGCAGTCAGGAGAATTCCTCACTAACATCTGCTTCTCATTCCAACAATGGCGGCCTTTGATTCCTGATGCACACAACGGGCAGCACCGCCACAATCCTCTGACAGCATCCGAAAACCTGGAGCAGCACATGTGCATTGTAATCCCTGACATGGAGCTAAACAGTGTTGGTACAGAAAAAAAGCGTTGAGCCAAGTGAGCTTAGTTTTCACACTTTCTGATCATCTTTTGAACTTTTCTATAGTAATGTAATGTAATCAGTTGATTTACAGAAAATAAAACAAATATGAAAATACCCTAAGCATAAATACCAAACATAACTTAAATTAAGTCTCTCCATTATGAGTATGAGGTGCTTTTCTTCATCTAATGTGACAGTAAACCAAACATCTGTAGGTTTCAGACAATTATGAAATAAAACAATCCAAAACAACTGCAACAACATAAGCCTTTATTACAAGATTGGCATTTATTAGTCCCACAATGGGGAAATTTACTATAATTTAGAAAAACTTCACAAACACTTAACTAAAACCCTCAATTAAATTTTTATTTAACAGAAACAGAAACATCACTAAATCTAAATATGTTATGGTATGGCGTTCCTCTTCATTTCTTTTCTTGGAATTAAATATTCATCAGAGCTAATAATTCTTTACACTGACTATATGTGAGCAACAAACAAAAGCCAAATTCTTAAGTTAGATTCATTCATATGGAAGGAAGCCTGTTTCATGGGGGCCAGATGCTGACACAAAGTGCTCATGCTAAAATATTTAAAGGATTTCCTTTCAAAGGGCACAACTTTTATGAATAGTGCCAATGACTTGATCCAAGTAGGAGCTGATCTTTTTTCTCTCTCTGTTCCCTGCCAACAGATCAGTTTATGCCGCTAATGAGAAATGTTGCTGAGCTGACAAGTAGCCCTAAATCACATTAGTCAGAAGATGACAGTCTGAAGACTATGACTTCCCATCTCCTCTGTTTAACTTACTGATGAATTAAATGAGAGACTGAGTATTAAAAAAGTAAAAAGTATGCTAATGGGTGATATGCTTGACCAGTGAAGCCACTACTTCTGGATGGTCTAAACTTCTGGATTCTGACTTGTGTGTCACATAGCACTATCTATCCCACATTATATATTCTCATCTTAGAAGCTGGCTATATACAGCTTTTGTTACTACTTTTATGCAGATACAATGCTGTAAGTGAGAGTAAAGAAAGGCCATAGACAATATGAAAGATGGAATTAGTTTCTGGCTCGAAATAAATGAAGTCTAAAAAGTGCCTTAAACCTGCATTTTTTCCTAATAGCTAACAGGGGGCAACTACTGTGGCAACAAAAATATTTCTGGTTGTATATAAGTCTACTGGAGAACTTTCTTCGACCCATTTTCCCTGTAACTTCATCTTTTTCTGATATACTTTATGGGCTTGGTTGCTAGTTTCAGGTCTACTGAATATAACATCTGTTCCATTTTGTAAATTTTTCTAAGAGTCAGAAACTAGGATTGTACCCTGCTCATTGGCTGACAACATGCCAGTCACAAGTAAAAGTGCAGTTTCTCAATCAGACCCATGCCTCATTCATCTCATCCAATTTCAAAACTTAACATGTTGGCGACTTCAAAAATGCTAGGCTCAAGACATAACAAGGCATCACAAACCAATGGGCACATCACTGTGGCTATGTCCATGTTTTATGTAATCTATATGAGACACACAGACAAACTGAGTCCCCCTCACACATACATGCAAATCTAGCATGAAAGTAACACAAACTCTGCCAGCAGGATAGTCCTGAAGCATGATTAAACTCATTCACATGCAACAATGAATGATGTAATTAGTAAACATAAGTGGACAAATATCTGCTAAACAACTGACCTAACATAAAATTTTACTCTACTTAATTCAAGCTAAATCTTTTTCCAATGATAGGCAGGCGTGTAATTCACTGGCAAAAAGTTGCAATGCAATACCTTCTTGTGAGCCCCTGCTCATAAAAACACTTGACAGATATTGTACGTTGACCATCAGAATTCCTTGCCTTTTACCACCTAGCTTACAGAAAGAAAGACAGAAAATCAACAATCCCCCTTTGTCTCTCAGTAAAACAAACTAACAAAATTAATTTTAATGACCTATCAAAAGTTGATGAAATATAAGATTGAAATCATGGCAAAATAATAAAAAAAGGAATCCAGCTCTAGAAAATATTTTGTCCCTTCATAAAAAATACTACTATCTAATCAATTTTTTGTACATGATGATATGTGATGTTAAATCTCAGGTGTCCTCCTTGGTCAGCTGCCATGTTCATTAATTGCTGAAGGTCAGGCCTGTACACATCATGGTCCTTTGCTTCTGTTACATAATTCACAGAGAAAGGTCGAGGAATAGATGGTAGTTGGCCTCGGGCTAAACTACCACTCGTCCAGTAAATAAAATGGAGTTTAATTATCCAGCAGACATTACTTGAATCCAGCAGAGAAGTGAATCCTCAATGGGTAGAATTTTTTGAGGGGTTTAAATTATCTTTGCACCTTATGTCCAAGATTTACGCTGGAGCAAGACACCAGATTTTTAGCTGCCTTGGTCGAGCCATTTGTTGGAGAACAGAGATGGAAAAATTAATGCAAAGAAAGATGGTGTGAAATAGAGATGGGCAAGCAAAAATACTATTGGATTTAATTGAGAACTATTAGCCCTATGCCTCAACTAATCTTAAATGACTGTGTGTAGTTATGGTGCAGTTTATGCCTTGACAGCTTCACCTGGCATAATTTTACACTGGATCTCTAATTTTTTGAAGGGGGCTGTTATTTTTGGCTTTGCTTTGGGTTGTTTCCAAAATAAAACCAAGAAGTTACTTTTGAACACCAAATCAGAGTGGGCTAGATTTATAAAGTAGCAACATGTGCGCAGCATACAATACTCATGATTGCCAGGACACAAAACCCTTCTCTTTCATCTTGAAAAAAGAAATGGGTATGTTTGATGTGTGAGAAGACAAACAACCATTCAGATCATGCACTGAGGTCTTTTTATGTTTTCCCCTTTTCCTTATGTCAACATAACATTTTATAGAATCAGTAAAATGATTCAAAGTGATCCTGGCATTGGCGTGAATTACGCTGCGTTTCTTCCTCTAGAATAAAAAAAACAGGTTAACAGACAGCTCCAAGAGAAAATCACTCAGTGAGTTCTAACTGAACAACTAAAGCACAGCTACTTTTATGGAAAAAGTGCTTCAATATTCATAGCATCTGGCATCCATGTGGACTGGAGCACTCACACACATATTTCAAACTGCCGGCATTGCCAGACATGTTAGGACAGAGTCCGTAGTCGCTCCCTTCCCTCCCCACCCAGCATTCAATCTTGGACTCTGCATGAGTAACCCCGCAAACCCAGCAATCGCAGTGCAATCCACCACAGAGACGTCAACCCGACCATTACATATGCTTGAAATAGCACAAGCAGCCTTAAAGGAGAGGGTTAAAAAAAAATGAACTGCAATTATAACAAACCCCAACCAAAACCGGTTGTTTTGTTTCAAGCGAAGTGCTCCAGTTTGACTGTATTAAAATGTTTGTGCAGGTGATCTAATCTGTTTCCTGTGTGCAGCTAGCAGGATTGCCTCTGGTTGTTTACACTGTCTCACCTGGGGAGAGCCACCAGACTGAAATTCAATGTCTTTTTTCCTCTAGAAAAATGCATAAACTGTGCAGGAAGTCCTGTACACAAATTTTGTGTGTGTGTAAAAAGCTGACCTCTTCTGATTTATTGGTTTTGTGCCAGCTACAAAGGACTCTGAGCATGAAAATGACCTCAATGGAAAGACAAAGTAGAAATAATTAGGCAAGTGTGCTCAGCCAACATCAAACCCATACATCTGGAATTACATCATAACATGCTGAGAAATAAATCCACTTCTTAAAGCTAACGGTAAACTTAAATTCTTCAGTGTCTGGTGTTTTTGCCCCACAGGTGGTTCTGGGTCTGAGTAACTCATCTACCCAGTCCCAATCCTACCAGAATCAACAAGCTAGCATCCAGGAAACACTAAGAGCAATAGTAAGAAATAAGCCAATATTATCCTTGGGGGATATCGGCAGATTACAGCTACCAGGTCAACTTCCTTGAAAAGACTTGAGCTTTACAAAGAAGGCAAGGCTAGCAGAAAGAAAAACACAATCCAAGGAAGAGGGACAGGGGGAGACAAATGCAGGAAAAGCTGACCCATTTCTTTCTTCTCTCTCCTTAGCATACTTGAGGCTTGGATATGAGGAGCCCTTCAGCTGAGGTAAAGACAGACCACCATGATGCTTTCACATAACACCAGCGTTTGTCCTGGTGCAGTGTCAGAGTATTTTAAGGGCTCCTAAGGCCATTAGGCCAGTTAATTGTGACTAATTCAACTGTACATAAACAGCTTCTCTGTAAATTAGGTTTGTTTGAAACTTGACTTTCCTGAGATGCAAGGTGTGTGTCCAAAAGCAGATACACTGGACTAGATGGCATCGAGTGATAGCCGCTGAGAGCCGAAGGCACCTGTATAAACTTACACAAAATGGATTTGATAGTGTTCACACGCTCATGCTGTACACATTGACCAGATAATATATGCAGGATGGTAAGAGATAAAGTTTCTTGTATTTTATGGCAATAACAGTAACAGTATTTCATCCTTTCTTGTGGATCTGTGTCACATTGACCTGAAACCTAAAATACAGTTTCACCTTACCTTCAAGCAATATAACCAAGGACAGATGAAGAGTTACATTTATAAGAGAGCATTTTATAAATGAGCTTTAGCAATGGTATGAAAATCCCCACGTTGCATGTGTCATGCCTCGCTGGGAAAATTTGCATTGTGAGGAGACGATTATGTAAAATACATATAACAGGTTATCTCCTGTTATTGATGTAGAACCCCACAGGGGCCATCTCCTTCAGCTTCATTACTATATGTAGGAGTTTTGTTTCACTGCAGAGATTCAGAATCAGAGAAAGCTAGCCCGAGGCTAAGGATTCAGTTGAGTTTCTGATGCTGAGTTTAAAACTGAGGAAATCCCTGAAAAGCTCAGAAAACCAACAGATCCAAGAGTCACTGAAGCAATACCATATGTTGTTTATAGTTTTACTGCAGAAAGTTAAAAGTGAAGGATAAAAGTTACAGGACAAGATTACAAACCTATTACACACATGAAGATTTGATGGCCTTAAAGGGGGGGACTGCCTTGTGCAATTACGGGCCATCCCACCGCACATTGCATGAATGAGTCACCCACACGCACACCAACCACCTTTGTTCACACATTTCCTTTTTGTTTCCTACACAAGCAATGATCTTCCTGTGCAGACACCATCTGCACTGTCCCTCCTATTCACTTTGCTCTGATACACTTCCAAGCCAAGATACTGTCACTATATCAAAAACATGACTTGTTTTTCTTCTATTTTCACCTACAGCTGGAGCAGAGACCTGGATAGCAGGTTGTATTTGCCAAATGCAGTTAATAGATTTCAAGTGTTATCAGGGAATCCCCTGCCTGACTGTGCTGGTGTCTGCAGAGCATGTGAACAGCCATGAAACATGTATGCATTTTGCAACAACGTTCATTGCATTACATTAAAGTCCTCATTAAGACCTGGCAAATTAGTTAGCACAACTCCAACTGGGAAATCATCCGTGCTTAAGGCTCCTTGAGCAAAATATCAGGCTTTAGGCTTCTGTGGAAATGAGGCAAGGGCAAAGTGATTTCATTTCAGAACCAAACAATATTTACAGCTTTAAATAAGCAAAAGCTCTGCAGAAAAATAAGCAAGGATTCCCATTCTCATTATTGTCTTGATTGCTCTCTGGTTTAATATTAAACAGAGGGGGACATTGTTGGCATTCCTCAGTGTTCTAACAACAACTTTTCAGTTTGCTCATAAGAAAAAAGGAGGGATTTTCAGCAACAAACGACAGAATGGACTGGAAAGGGGCACATATAATTCCCAAAGATTTTTATATTTTACTGTTCAAACACACTAGATAAAAATACTACCTCAATACAAGATACCAGCTGCTAAATGAGGGCACCAGGTTTCGGATAATGTTGGCAGGAGAAAGGTGAAGGTATGTTCAAACACTATAACGCTTCATGAAACCAATATACCCGCTGAACAAGTCCTCTTCACATCGTGTAAGTAAAGGTAAATAGCCAAGACTGAAGGTACTCATATTTCGGTGCAACATTCCCAGTCAAATATCCTGGCAACATCTCCACTGATGAAGCAACACAACTAATCTGCCCAGACTTTGCTGCAACGGATTCAAACTGTCCGAAACAAACTCTAAACAGATGAAGTAAATTAAAAGCAGACTTCATTTTGAACAGCTAAGAGGGATTAGCAGTGCAGAGAAGACGCCACAGCCCTGCTAGCAAAAGTCCTAACCTAACCATTAATAATCCCCCCCCGTGTTAAGTCATAAAAAAAGATAAAGGTATTCAAAGCATTTGGCCAGCGATGTAAAAAAAAAAAAACAAAAAAACAAACTCACCTTTAAAAGCCGAAACAACTTATTCCCCTTTAGAGACGTTAATCCAAGCTGAGTTTTTACCGAAAAGAAAAGGGAAGAAATCCACAGTTTGGAAAGACTTCAATAAGTTTGAGTGAAGCGTTCAGCCGCCTTCGACTGGAGCCACACTGTCCCCCGCTGGAGCTCCACATAGGAGGAATACATGTGCGGTGTGTGGAAGTGTGGAAGGAGGGAGCCGAGTGCGGATATGGATTTTATTTTTTAAGAGCTTCGGCAACACAAGGGGAAAATCATCATAGAAAAATACGCCAGTACATAAAAGTATAGTCAATAATACCCTTGTAGGACGTTTATGCCGGTTAATGTCGAGAATCACTTGGGTGCTCGCAGCGTAGGCCCCCCTAACAGTAGCCTAATTTGGTATCTCCCACGGCCGCCTCTCATTCCATTCCTCCCAACTGTGCAGGAACGGAGCACTGCCGCATTAAATTTGGAAGCCGCAGCGGGGAGTTTGCGATAAAATAGTAACGGCGTCGCCCGTATGTATTAAAAGCGGAGCTCAGGAAAGTTTTGAGATGTAGGACAGTTTGTTTTATTTCGGTATCACCAGCTGTTTTTTTCTTTTATATACCCTTTCTCATCGGGACATGCAGTAACTGTGTAATAAGTATTTTCCACAAGGGCAAAGGAAGGATAATAAGACCCAGTAGTAAAACACAACCTACCATGTGACATTATAGGTCATAACATCATCATGAGGGGGCTTTGAGCTTAATAAGCTCAATTTTCAAATGGCTCTCTCGTGAGTGAGTTTTATCAATCAAGAAAAGCTGCACCATGTCATATTTTTATAACAGCGGACCCTCTGAGGGGCTACAACAAATAGGCATTAAAAGATAAATTCGTTTTAATGCTTTTAAAACCTGAAAAAGAGGATGCAATGAGAGTAAAGGTCAGCCAGTATTTAATAAATGTCATGTCTACGTCTGTTTGTTCAGTCCAAGTTAACTAAATCCAAAATAAAAAACTGAAACGTCATGTCTTCACAAAGTATTGTGTAATTTCTAATCTGAACATCTTTATAAATCTTCCCCTGACAAATGCCATCCATATTATTATAATTAAGAAACCTAAAACTGAAACTGAAGCTACATTAAAGCTGAACATTTTAAAACAATAAGGATCATACCTACTCTGGAAAAACTAAACTGAACTGAAAACAAGAACTCAAACTGAAATAAAAAATAAAAAACTAATCAGAAAATACAAAACTATAATAACTGATTCAGTCCATGTTAAAAAAAAAAGGGAGAGCCCCTCTTAGTTGACATCATGACCTGTAATTAGCAGTGGGGGCCCCCCGAGACTGCTTCAGCTACTTGTCAGGGCAAAAAATGAGTGCCAAGCATTAAAAGGAGCTCAGAAGTGTGTCTGGTCAAGCCAGGCTAAACCCCCATCTCTTCCAGACTGCACAGGGCTTTGAAGTGACATCAGAAAAGGACCTGTGAACAACAAAGAGACCCACAGCCCATTATGTTAAAAATAAGGCCACAAATCCCAAATCCCCAGATCAGACACTGATTAGGCTACTGTCATATTTGGAGATAAGTTCAGAGGTTGGTGATGACATCTCTGCATCTTTAATACTTCTTGTGCAAGCACTTTGCTCTGCCCTCTCTTAATTTCCTCACTATATGCAAAATCACTAGAACAAATGCCACTCCGAATGTGACATACCTGACATATTCCACAGCTTATAACACCTGTCTTCCTGTTTCATAAAACTAAAGAGTACTTCCAGCCTTTGTCTCCCTGTCTTGATTTGATTAGGTGGCTCTGGCCAGGGTTGAGTGGGGGGAGCATTTTGTTGAAGCAGTATCTGGCTAATTGACATAACTCTCTCTGCATTTCTGTCTCCCCAGGGGGAGATGTGAAGCTCCCCCACCAGACTTCAGCCTCTGTGGAAAGTCCTTGCCATCAGCTCTTCCCTTGGCTTAATGTGACACATGCAGCTTCTCTCTACTCCCCAAGCAAGGTAAAAGAAACACATTTTGACATTCTCATATGGAATGATAATCCTCAGTACGATTTGAAATTTGCATGTTTTGAACAGAAAAAAATATGAAAAAATAACCCCAGCAAGATTATTCTGGATCACTAGTTTATAAACATTGCATATTTTTGAAAATGAGCTTACAGATGAGCATACACACAGTGGTTCAGTGTATATGGTTCAAATACATAAACAAGATGACTGGGGTATACAGTAATTACTGAAATGTAGGATTTTTTTTTTAAATTTCTTAAACAAGGATGCTAATTTGCTGTTATCACATCCGCTATCTCTCCTTTTTAGTTTCTTAAGATTTTGGATCAGCTGTAGAGCATTAATAAGGTCAGACTGATGTTGACTGATGAGGCCTGGCTCACAATGGGTGATCCAGTTAAACTTAAAGATGGAGGTCAGGGTTCCATGTAGGCCAACCAAGCGCTATTACATGGTCCTATTTTTTTTAATATGTTTTTTGGCATCCTTGGTTTTATTTATCAACAGATGGTGACCTTGTAAAAAAAAATAAATACAAAGAGAAAAGAGGCATGACACACAACAAGAATCCCAGTTCATTTGTGTTCTGTCCTCTCCTGTACTTATGCAGGGTTCTCTTCCTCAGTCACAACAGTGTCAGAATTACCTCGAGAGGAAATAATACCATGCTGCAAGTTGCAGCTTGCATGTTGTACATTTAGTGAAATGGGCCCTCGGGACCTAAAATAATTACACGGCATGCACTGTGCTCTGCAAAGCCATTTTCCTGGATGTGGCTTTGCACACTCAGATGATGCTGTTGAAGCAAAAGTGGGAGGGCATTGTTGCCTAAGATATGGTAAATGGACTGGTTCTTATAGTCATGTTAAAAACTAACCCTTACTGCTTCCGTAGAAATTAAGGTGCTGGAATTCAAATGCATTGAATAATTGATTATCAGCAAGAGTGACGACCTCTATGAAAGCAGACATTTTGCTAGTTTGCTGGTTTGGAGCATTCAGGTATGTGTTAACACAATGTCGCCATATTCCCAGGAGTGAACGTCCCAGCAAGTACACCACAAGGTCAGACTGCGCAATGCTCAAGGAAATTAAAAAAAAACCCAAGAGTTACATCTCAGACTTTACAGGCATGATTTAGCACATTAAATGTTAAAGTTCCTGACAGTACAATTATTAAAAGACTGAACAAGTACGGCTTTCTTGGAAATGTTACCAGGAGGAAGCGTCTTCACTCTTAAAAGCATTCAGCTCAAATATAACTGTTCAATGTGCAGATACTGAACAGTTATGTCTGAGCTGAATGCTGCGAACTTTTTGTTATTTTTTTCCCCTCTTTGCCTTCAAAGGGAATGCTTGTACTTGTACTGTTAAATCACACAACGAACGTGTTTTTGAACAGCTTGTATATGTATCATTCATTCAGAGCTCAGCAGATGTTTTCCAGTTGTGGTCCTTTGCTGCTCTGTTATGTAAGGATACCAAATTTATTGAGCAGCATTAGCTAAGTCCAGTGCAAACATCTTGGTTTTAAGAATCAGATGCAATTTTGCTGGTCTTGTTTATTTTATGTAGTTTCTTTTAAATGAGTTTGGATGTAGAGCTGCTCTCAGGCAATAAGGCAGATGGCTGGTCAGTTACACAAGGTTATTGATTCAATAGTCTCACTCCTCAGGGAAATACCAGGGTAATGGGGTGTGGTATCTGCTCAGTGGATAACTTAAGCATTATGGGGAGAGAGAGGCTTCAAGATGCTCCGGTGTGCTGTAATTTCGCTGAAGTGCAATAATGAAACAGATCCCTGAAAGTTTTAAGAATGAACTTCCTCGTCCTGTAATATTGGAACGAAAGATGGGATGTAATCCTGAAGCCCCAGTGCACTATAAAGGGAGTCCAAGAGCAATGGTGAAGAAACTTGCTGAGATCCCTGCAGCCAGATCCTAATTATTGTGCTGTCTGAGAACTCATTAATTCCTCAGTGGCATCAGTAGTGGCACTGTGAGCTGAAATAAAGGTATTGAAATTAGACAGTTTATTATGTTGACTCATTATCAAACTTTGTGGTGTGACCGTTGAAAGCAAATACCAACAGTTTCCTAAGAATTCTTCCCGCTTCTCTTTTGAGTTTGACATGGTCTGTTATCAAAATGTGAGACTGAGATAATCACCGCTGCTTTGCTGAGACAAAAGGGAGCAGCATTTATTGGTAAAAGATTCAAGTCACTCTCACATGTGCACAGTCACCGGCTCATCTCACAGTGAACTTCTCGCTGATGTCAGACTCTGCAGCCCAGAGAGCAGGCGAGAAAGTGAGAGAGGGAAATATAAACAAAGAAACAAAGTGAGAGAGAGAGAGCGATGGAGGGGGATGGAGGAGTGAAGTCACCAGATGGTACAGTGAAAAGAATACACAATGGTAACACAACACTAGTTTCATTCATTGTGCTATTGTAAGCCTAAACCGCAGTACTATATGTAGCTCACATGCAGAATGTAACATTATGGTGGCAGCAGTGGTCCAGGATTAAAACACAAATTTAAGAGTCTAAGAAGATACTGTATTAAGACATGAGCACTATCACTGGCAATGCACAAACAATATTTGAATTGATCCAATATTGCAATTCATTTTTATTATGTAGAAAAGCATGGGAAGGAGACAGCACCTTAAGTAAACAAATGGCACTGGTAAATGGTGACAAGATACTTAATACAGAGTTCTCTAACTAGCCTCTTTTCCAAGAGGACCTTCAGCACATGGAGTTTTCTAACTTACTAACTGGGTTTTTTCATTTGTCTTTTGAAATGCTGAAACATAATAATGCTGGCCATATTGAAAGCTAACATGGTGTCTACTTTTGTACTAGACAGTGGAATTTGAATAAAATGTAAATAGGACAAAACAAACACTATTATGTTACACAGGCTTTTAGTGAGGGCAGAAGTATAGATCTTTGTTGCTTCAAATTACAAGCGAAGATTTTGAGGTCAGTCAGTTTGATTTCCAACCTCTCTCTCAGATCTGGTGATGCTGTCTTCTGGCATTTAGTATGGTTTTTTAAAAAAATCTTTTTTTAATGGTTTTTTGTTCTAACTGAGATTCAAATAAATGTGCAGCAAGCAATGTGGAAACATGAGCCACAAAGTAAACAGTATGTGTCTGTGTGTTGTCACAGTGGGTTGTTGTTTTGTTTTGATATGGCATCCACGTGGCTAATGTAGCAACATGGGGTCACGCTAGTGTGGTTGATACGGGCCAGATCGGAGCACCAGCTGTCATACCTGGCTATGTCCCCGTTCACACAGCCACCTGGCATTTTGTCAGCTCTGCTGTGAGCTAAGTAGACACTGCATTACTTTTTTATTTATTTATTTTTAGCAAAATCTGTTTGAAAGACGATTATTACAGGGACAACATGCTTTTTCATTCAAGGAGAATTAGTTCCAGAGATACTGATATTCAGTAATGGCTGTGACTTTAAAAAAAATTCTAAGAAGGGGTTGTAAATCAGGCTATGTTTGCCCTGTTTTTCTCTTCATTCCACTGCAATTATCGGCCCATAATCTTCTGCTACACTTTCAATGGGGTTTATTGCTATGCCACTTTGAGAATGTCAGCTCATTTTCCATGTTGTGGAGCCTGTAACCTCTTTGCACCTGCACACTGAAACAAAATGAGAACAGGTGGTCAAGAATTGTAAGTGAATTAATTTCTAATTTTCATAGCTTATTCAGCTGCTGCTGCTGCTCATAAGCTTGATAGGAATTGAATTTTGTCAGTAAAGTTCTATATTTTTCATTTACTTTGTCCTTGTAATTTAGTTACAGAAGGTGTCATCTCACATGGTGGATATCTCTCTTTGGAACAATCAAACATTGACTGGAACTGCCTTTAGCACTTACCATCATAAAGATTACTGATGAGGACAAGTTTTATATTATTCATTAAAGGTAGTGAATGCTTTTGCGTAATGCAAAATTTATCTGTGCTTTGCCCATGTGTGGCCTCTCTGACCAGATCGGAACAGGAGCTTGTTGAAGAGAGGACTGAGATAAATGGCTAATGGATCTTTTTATAACACTCATAAACAGTTATTGATTTTTGTCTGTCTGGCATTGCCAGTCCACCTTCACCAAAGATCATGGCTTCATTGTAACTTGATTCTGGCCAGTCACAGCTGGTCTTAGTGCTTTTGAGCAAAGTTGAATAGAAGAACAGAATTCAAGCTGAGTTCAGCTCTCAGTTCATAATTGGTTTTATCATAAATATTGAGCTCTCATTGTGAATATGTGCAGCATTTACTACAAATATGTGCTGAACAATGTAATATAAACTGCACTCAGCTGAACTGCAAGAACCATCTATGCTATTTATAACTACTATATTTTAATATAGTGTGTTGTCTGGGAGTCAAGGTTAAAATGTGTCAGTGAAAATCTCCTGAGCAAGCAGATGCCTTGTGACTGATGTGTGCACAAATGCAGAACACCTTGAGAACACCTACCCCAAGTGAATAGCTACCATTACCCAACCCTGAAAGACTAGAGTTTATTGTTACTTCCTAAACCGAGACGCACATCCACAGTCCATTAGTGTGAATTAAGATGTTTGCTGTTTGGTGAAACCTTAACAGCAGCTCTCAATCAGCAGGTTATTGTCCGTCCCACCACAGGTCATTGGTTGTTCCTGAGTCATAAATCAACTGAGCTGACTTTGTCCAACATCTCGCATCAGATTTATGGTGGATTGTCACAGCAAGGATAAGTGCTGATTGTAATCATTGATCCAACAAAACAACTAGTCTCGCCCCCACTTCATAGCCTTCCCACTCCCACATTGCATGGAATGCGTGTTTGTTGGTTCTCATGACCATGATTAGCTGTCACTATCTCCACCTGATTGTTAATATATCATCCCATAGTGTAAATGTCACAATGTTCAAGTTAAGGCTAGGAACAGCGTATGTTTAGTCAGGTTTTAATTCTGCTATTATATCTGTAACTCACCCCCATTTTAGTGCAATAAAAACAATCTCAGAAGATGTGAGCTGGCTAACTTGAGTGTAAAGTAGGAGAGAGCAAAAAACACAAATTACATTGATGTATTACACCAAATTTACTAGTCTACTTGTATTTTTAACGCTTCCTTTATCCTTCCTAGATCAAGTAATTGTGTTAAGATGGCAGTGATCTGAAACCAATGTGGATTCAGTCAGATCAGAGATAAAAAGAGCAAGCTGTGTGCTTTTCTGTTCGCTTTAAACTACAACCATCATATCAGATGTGGCACATTGAGATCTTGTTTGAATCTGTCCATTTTTGTTTTTCTTTGCTTCTCTCTGTCCTGTTATACAAAGCAAAAATTCTTTCATGTTTTCATCATCACAAATTTTTACTAAGCCGAGACAGAAGGATCAGAAAGAGAAAAGATAACAAGTGAGGTAATATCCTTGAACAACATCACATTTATTATCTGTGCTGAGCCTAAATCTGATTATCAGTGATTGTTTCCTGTAAACTAAAACACATTTAATACAAGTCAAAACAGGATAAAATAGAGGACAAAGGCATTATAAAGAAGCACTGAGTTGTGTAGAGAAGGGATGAGGGTAGGAGCAAATATTTGCTCCTACCCTCATCCCTTCTCTACACAACTCAGT
>VUQH01070263.1:0-11694 GCA_015106775.1 Etroplus canarensis
ATGAGGCCCACTGATCAAAGGCCATGAGTACCATCCACAGAGAGTTGGGGAATGGCTGCAATCACCGCATTGTAAGATGGCGAAAGATGTACCCTTAGGCCCCCTCCTCGATTCAGAGACGGTCTTTCCCTTTTCACGTAAATGGCTTCCTTGACTCCCCGCTCAAACCAGCGTTCCTCCCTGTCCAGGATGTGTACATCCTCATCATTGAAAGAGTGTCCACTGGCCTGTAGGTGTAAATAGACTGCGGAGTCCTGGCCTGACGAGGTGGCTCTTCTATGCTGTGCCATCCGCTTCGCCAGAGGTTGTTTGGTTTCCCCGATGTATAGATCCTGGCAATCTTCCTGGCACTTAAGTGCCAGGAAGATTGCCATTTACGTACCTGGATGATTGAGCATGCATCAAGACATTAGAATTCATTCTTTGGTGATGTCCATATCTGACCCTGAGTTTCTGAGACAACTTTATCAGAAACAAAGTGCAAATCACTCGACAAGAAGGCCAACTGAGCCTAATGCTTTACTTTCACAGTTCCTCAATAAATGCAGTAAATGTGAGTTCTCCTGGTGGGCAGTGTTAATGAATCAGCCTGAGTTTAGAAATCAGACACCTGAGGAATGAGAAGGGAACAGTGAAGGTGGGACACAGGAAAAATATTTCAAGGTTGACTAATAATTAGGGGAACTGCATAATTCAGAACAGCTGTGGTCGCTCTGGTTCAGCATAATAATTGAGCTTCTCTCCGCTTGTTTCTGAAATGATTTGTGGCTCTAACACAATTTTTTCCCCCCGCTGGGATCAGAACAGAAATCACAAGGCAAAAATCATCCTTTTGCTTTGAAACGGGGATCAGTGGACGGAGTGGTTCAGTTCACCAAAGAAAGACAAGAAACATTTAGAGCTGTTTCAGTTAAGTAAGTAGTAAAGTAAAGATGGCAACAGTGATGGAAAAGCACCGTTTTTCAGCAGAGAAAGGTTCAGTTTTTCTGCTTTCAGGAGTTAATATTGCTACTTATTTTATGAGCATGAGAAATCTACTTCAGCTGTATTATTAGCCTGAGGGGAAGTAACACGCAGGCAGGGATTAAAAAACCGAGGCAGAAGAAACCCACTGATGGAAATGAACTTCACCAACGCATAAAAATGTATGATAAGAGTGCATAAATGAAAATATTAAAAATCATGACAACAAGAGAAATAGATTCTTGTCATTTAATTAAATTAACCTATCTTTGAGCCATTTTCTGAAAGTGTTCTCCTGTATGAAAAATATCCATATCTAATCGGATAATGTCTTTTTTATTTGTTAACACTCGTTTCTGTGCACACTACCACATGCGTGTTGAAACAGGTCGTGGGCTCATTACACTGACTGTCACATCTAAAACACAAAAGAAGACAAAAGAGTAAATCATGTGTGTGTCTGTGTGTTAACTTGGCGGGGGCGGCACTGTATTCCGTTTCAGTAGACAGGTCCATAAATTTTGGGACAATTACAAATTCTTTTGTTGCCTTTGCACACCACTACAGTGGATTTTAAATCAAAAGGCCGCAATTTGATTGAAGTTCAGACTTTCAGCTTTAATTCAAGGAGTTTGACAGAAGAATTTAATTAACTTTTCAGGAGTTACAGCCATTTTATGCACAGCCCCCCTGCTGTCAGAGACTCCAGAGTAATGGGAAAATTGACTGACAAGCAGTGGCATAGCCAGGTGATGCCTGTCCCTCGTTTTCCATGACAAACTAAGCAGATCAAAGATCTGGAGTTATTTTCAAGTGTTGAACTTTAATTTGGTAGCTGCTCACTTAAACTCTTAATGAGGTCCAATCAGATGTTGATGAAAGTGATGAAGGCCATTATCAGGCTGAAAACGAGTAACCTTTAGGAGTGGCCAAAACAACAACCTGGAACGTTCTCAAAAAGTAGAAAAACACTGACCAGGTCAGCAGCACCAAAAGGAAGGAAAGACCACTGAAGACAGCTGGAGTGGATGATCACAGAATTCTTTCCTTGAGTGAGAAAAACCCTTCGCAACATCTAACCAAGCCAAGAAGACTCTCCAGGAGGTAGGAGAATCATTGTCAAAGCCTACAATCAAGACACACCTTCATGAATGTAACTACAGCAAGGTGCAGACTGGTTCCAACTCAAGAGCAAGAAGATTGTGAGCAATTTCCCCCCCTGGGAATAATGAAGGATTCTGATTCTGATTCTGAGTGAAGATCAGAAGAGACTTTTCCAGAAAACATCCAAAAGAGTGTACCCAGTTCTGACAAAAAAAATCTTTGGACAGAGGAAACCAAGGTGAACTTAGGATATGGAGAAGGACAGAAAGAGCTCATGATGTGAAGCATACCACATCATCTGTCAAACATGGTGGAGGTAATGTGATAGCATGGGCATGTATGGCTCCAATGGAACCAGGTCAGTAGTTTACTGATGATGTGATGCTGACAGAAGTAGCAGGATAAATTTAAAACTATATTATACTATGTATAATAGTATGTTAAGTCCAGATGGGGACACAAGCTCCTCCTACCATGGGATGGTTGTGAGAAGAAGGGCATCTGGTGTAAAATCTCTGCTAAGTTATTTGTCAACCCCATGAATTAAAGCTGAAAGTTTCCACTTTGATCACATTTATTTTTAATTTAAAGTCCACTGTGGTAGTTTAAAGATGCAAAATTACCAAAAAATATATATATAATTGTCTCAAAACTTATGGACCTAACTGTATGCCATGGTAGAGACACTTAGAACTGATCCTGGAAAAAATGGTTAAAAAATGGATTTTGGCTGCAGATTGTGAAACATTGTGTGGGTGAAATATTGATGTGGTTGCAGTTTTTAACAGTCAGTATCTTTTTGTGCCCTGAAAATGTAATATGGCTTCTTCCTATACTTAACATGAGGATCAACAATGCTGGAACAAATAAGCCAACCTAAAGAAACGCACCAGTTTCAGCCCGTCCCTATGTGCTCCAAGGGCCTGTTTCATATTATGACGATAACTTTTTACATGGCTACGGCAAATATGCAAAATGTATGATGCATCAAAAAGGGGCCTCAGGTGTAAATCGTTCTTAGACGACTGATTTTAGATGGAATCACCCAACTGCTCTTTTCCACAGTCACTAATGGACTCTGGACCTTGAGGTTTCCTTGCCTCCCCTCAGTTTTTATTCTTCCTCCTGGACTGTCTTTGGTGTGTGTGTGTGTGTGTGTGTGTGTGTGTGTGTGTGTGTGTGTGTGTGTGTGTGTGTGTGTGTCCTGCATTTTTGTCTTTTTTTTAAACCATTACATAACAGACCCGGTTTGAATCTTAGCCTTTTTTTCTTTTACACTTGCTGCTCATAAAAGACTGAATAAACAAAGTCTTTCCAGAAATGATATAATGGTAGAATATTTCACGCTCATATTGTTGAGATATAAATGCTGTGGAATCTGCCGTGTAAATTGTATTTTAAGAGTGAGTGGAGGTGTTGAAAGTATGAAGACACTGAGTGCCGAGAGCTTAAAATGTAGATGTGAAAATAAGAAAGAGAGCCTCGATGTTGCTCAGAAAGCTGGCGAGCACTTCTCAGACCTTCCTCAGATAAATCACTTATTAAAAGCTGTGTGGGTGGCAGAGTGGGAGGAAATATTCTCTATCTGTCATCAGCTTTATGGGAGTGGAACCTTATTAAAGATGACAGATAGGAGGCAGATGGAGGGAAGCAGGACGGTGGGCAAAGAGGAAGAGAAGTCAGACACGGAGGAGGATCACTGAAAGCTGATGGATGGCGGGACTGAAGTGTGTTCTACCTTTACGTTTCCATGTCTGTCCATCGGCCGCAGGGAGTCACTCCAGCCTTTTTGCTAATGAGAGGGAGAGAACGGCAGAGACTGATGGTTAGTGAGGTTGGATAGAGAGCCTGGAGTCTGTCCAAGAAACAGAGAGATGAGAACACACCGCATTTTTAGAAAAAGGGCTGGCCATCGTGCCTGTGCTCCAGTCATTTGTAATTTCAAAAAAGATTTTTTAGCCCGTCTTTGAATTTATGTTTCAGTCAAACACCCGTTGACTAGTGCAAATTATCATCAGCATCAGCACCACAACTCTGTAACGTCAAAAGTTTACCTGAAACATACAGCGTTCCATATGTCTGAATGAAAACATGTAACTTTTCCTGACTTCCTGTCAGCTATCTACTGCTCAGACGGTGGATGTTCATATCAAACATGGCTGATGTCAGGGTTCTGTGTGTTTTGAGTTCTGTTTCTATATTATTTTTGACTTTTTGACCCCTTGTATTGCCTTGTCTCATCCATGTCCGTGTCCTCGTCCTTGTCAGTCCCCCGTCTCTTATTTCCTGTTTTACTTTGAAACCTGTCTGGTCCTGTGTGTTGTTCAGTTTTGCTTCCTGTCCCTGATTGTCGTCACCTGTGCTGCTCTCCCTCTGCTCCTTGTCTGGTCCCCAGTCCCTTGTGGTCCCTCGTGGTCCCTCGTGGTCCCCCGTCGTGGTGCGTTCTGTCTCGTCAGTCTGTTCCTGTATGATTCTGCCCAGGCTCCCATGCCTCAGCAATCCTGCCTGCCTCTAATTATTTTAGCTTCCCCAGTTTAGTTACGTTTTTGTTCCTGCCTGTGACTGTGTTTTCATCTCAAGCTTTCAGTTTTGAACCTTCCTCCTGCAGTCCTGCTTCTGGGTCCACCACACACACCCCAGAGACCTGCCAGCCACAGATTCAGATAATGAGATCAGTGTTTGTACAGTAATCCCTGTGCAGTTTTTTTCCCACTCCTGTATCTGTATGATGTCAGAGGAGGGATATCCTTATATGGCCATTATAGACACACAGTGCTGGGTTTGAGCACAACTCCACCCACCTATTCAAACCTACAGTACTCAGACCTTGTGTTTGTAAAGGACAGCCAATCAAAGGGAAGTTAAAGGGAGGGTGGACTTGAAGGGGGAGGAGCTATAAAGGCTCATTTCAAACAGAGGGTGAAGTAAGGGGCTCCACCAAGGAGTGGTGAAAGATAAACACTGATTTTTTTGAGCTGCCAAAAATGTAAAATATGGATCTGGAACTGAGCAGAATGGATGCTTTTTTACAACCTGTCACTGAGGCTTCGTTCCCCCTGCAGGCAAAAGTGGCCGGCTCTGATTTTTTTTTTTCCTATATTTGACACAGATCTGATTTTTTATGACTGTCTGAACAGCACAGATCCCTTTTTTAAAGGGATCTTTAAATCTCGATAAATCGAGACGTATCCAAAGTTTTTCATAGTGACCTCAGTCTGAACAGTCATGTTGTATTTCATTCAGCTTTTCCGTCACCGAAGTGAGACAGACGCCATAATTCTGCGCCGGCGGAAGCGAGACGTGGTGAGATCAGATGTCAACAAACAAGCGTGGCAGACATGTGTAGCGTCCTCATTTACTTCTGTAACCACAGCGGGCTGAGTGTGACGTTTCTTCTGCGTCACTTCAGGGCCGGAGACTGTTCAGAGTCTGATGGCGGTCACATTTAAATTAGAATGTGAACGACCTCACAAAAAATCAGATCTCAGCAATAAAACGCGATTTCCTGCAGTGGGAATGTAGTCTGAGTTTATGGCAAACCACTTTTGTCATCATGTACTGACACTATGCCATTCCAGGGGTTAACTGCAGTGACTAAACTTTTTCTCAGGTTTTTATTTTGATCAGTTAATTAGAGATAACTTTTTTTTTTCTGCTCCGCTCCAATCTCAAAATAATTATCTCCTTATTAAATCAGAAACCCGCTCCCTCCATGCAGTAAATAGAATTCTATTTGTGGGGTTTTCCATCCGTGAAATTTTTGTTCAATAAAATATAGTTTAGTTATTTAGGAATTAATTATGATATCTTTTTTAATAACATTTAAGAAAAACCTTAAGAACTGCACACAGTACTTACTATACTTTACTATACTGCACTGTACTATACTCTACACAATACTATACACAAGAGCTTTGTCACACATTCTTAGTCCTTCATAAAGACCTGTGTCCTAAAGAAAAGATACATGTGGACTGTATGTAAACAATATGTTTGTTTTTAAATGAACAATAAACAAGCAAAGGGCATGTCATAACAACAGAACATGGTTTGATTCATATTTATGAAAATGATCACATATGTGTCCATAACTTGTGTCTGTAAATGTTTATTTGATTCACTGACTCATGTCTGGGTTGTGTTGTGTTCTTCTTATTTCTAGTTCTGTGTTTATTTATGGAATGATTGTTTGAGTTTGGTCTTCTGAGTTCTTAGTGTCTTTGGTTTGTTGTTTTCTTTCTCTGTCAGTTTTCCTGTTTGGTTCTTTCCTGTTTTATTTTGTGTGTCCTCTCTTCACTTGTCTTGTGTCTAGTTTTCCTTCCTCCTTGGTTGTCCCCTGCTTCGTTTGAGCTGCGTCTCATCACCCTCCTGTTTCCAATCCCTCATGACCTTGTGTGTATAAATAGTCCAGTGTGTCCATTCCTCCTGTGTGTCCTCCTGTGTGTCTTATCGCTGTGTTTCTGTAATTTATGGATGTATGCCAGCTGCCAGAGTTTGCCAATGGGCTGCAGCCTAGATAAAGGTTTGCCTTGTGTTTATCCTAGTCAGCCTTGAGTCCTGTAATGTGGTCCTTTCCTGCTTGAGTACATGGCAGCCTGTATTTTAATATAAGTGTGTTAGACGTTTAGGTTGATTGTACAGCAGATGGACACAGAAAAGTCAATATTTTCTAACACAGTTTTTGGAACAAGGACTCAGTTTTATTTTAAAGTCATCTCATATCTACTCAGATTCATAGATTTGAACCTATTTCAACTCTTCATCTTCATCTTTCTGTTTGGTTGTTCAGTTGGTTTCAGTGTCGGTCTGGTCCTCTGACAGAAAGTGCTGCCGACTCCTGCATGTTTAGAAAGGAATGATCCACAGTTCCTTAAACGCGGTGTTATAGGTGGATGCCAAAAAACATTAAAGGAGAAAACCAGTCCTCACATGATGAGAAAAAAAGAGTTAGATTACTGTAAACCGGCCAGGTCTGCAGCGGTTAGTGCTGTCACCTCACAGTAAGGAGGTCCAGTGTATGAACCTGCTGGCTGCCTGGGGACTTTCCATGTGGAGCTTGTATGTTTTTCCTGTGCCTTGTGGCTTCTCTCTGGCTTCCCCCCACAGTCCAAAGACATGCACGTTAGGCTAAGTGGTGATTCTAAATGGTCAGCACATGAATGTGAGTGGTGGTCGCTCTGTGTTAGTCGTCTGATGGGCTGGTGACCTGTCTAGGGTGGAGGATGTGCTTTCATGAACCATTTCTTTTAATATTTGCTTGACGCTGTAATCGTCTCCCTTTCGCTCGGCAACCAACAGCCTGGGAGGTGTTCGTATCAGGCTGCCAACCATTTAAATGCAGAAATTAAAACACAAATAATTAAATAGTATCAAACACAAAACAACATTAAGCCTCTTTTCACGTATGTCACAAAGTGGTGACCCGTTACTATTGATGCTATTTTGAGCCCTCATGAGCCAACACATTACAACACGAGTGGCCTTAGGGTGGACTTTGGGATTGGGTCTGTTTCATTTTGCCGCGTGTAAAACGCACACGAACAGCTTGTCAAATGAAACCCACCCAGTGTTTTGCTCAAAGGCACGCGCTTAAGTCAGAACAGATGCTAATTTACAGGGCCGCCGCTCACCTCTAGTTGGCTCCCACCTCAATCAACGGCTCATAACCGGCATTCACGCAATGAGCTGCAAGCTGCACACATTAGCATAAGTAATATAGCTGTAAGCAGAACAGAGGGCGCACAGGCGTCACTCAGGGGGAAATATGAAAGGAAACACCTGCTTAGAAATGAACATGCAGGTAATTATTTATGAGGACCTTCAGTGTTTCTACAGGTGTGAGTGATGTGCTGTAATAATGAATACACTGTATGTATTAGGTTCTCGGGCGTGCTGGAATTGTCACTCGTCAGGATAACGAGTGCAGACACACACTCATCAAACTAACACCTGAAGGCGCGCACACGCAGGAAGCATCTAAATGTGCAGCCTAACCTGCTGCTTCCAGGTGAGACATGCAAACACCAGCTCATGAATACTTGCATGGATGCGCACACACACACACACACACACACACACACACACACACCCTCCCTCTCTTCCCTGCCTTTGTTTCAGAGCTGATTGTTATGCATTACATGGCCTCTGCAGGCTGTCTGGCAGTGTGTGTGTGTGTGTGTGTGTGCAGGTGAACATAAGGCCCGAGACAGTCAATACCTACTCAATAATCACAATCATCTATCAGGCCTGTTGTGGTCTGCTCCTGGATTGTGCGCTCCATCTCCCATTAAATAGACTGGCCTGGAATCTCTGCCCTGACGAGGCACATTTCTCCAGGAGTGTGTGTTTGTGTTGGACACAATCATTTGAAGAACATCATGCTCGTGTCTAATGGCTGGTCAATAACTTAATTATTTCCTTTTGTAACCCTGGTTGGAAAAGAACTGAGTCACCTGGAGCTTTGCAGGGGGCAGGGCAGATGGGAGATTATTATTTTACCGATCTGTCCAAGTGAAACATCCCAGCCTTCATGACATGAAAATCATCTTCAGCTGCTGCTGTTATTTATCAATGCTCTACAATTAAAGGTCAGTGGCCGGTAGTTCTAAGCTATTTGATTTTAATTGCTGTTGGCTGATGCCCAGTGGGGGAGTCGAGCAGCAGCCATATTAGTAATGCCTCCTGGCAGTTATTTTTAAGCACCTTCAGCACCATCTGTCCCACAAATGAAGCTTGGTCCAAAATGAGTCATAGAACAGGACAATGATCACAAGCACAACTGCAAATCTGTAACAGAGTGGCTGAAAAAGAAAAGACTTGAGTTCCAGACCTCAGCCTGACTGAAATACTGTGGTGGGACCTTAAGAGAGCTGTGCATAAATGAACGCCTGCAAACCTCAATAAACTGAAGAGACGCTGTGAAGAAGAGAGGGTCAGAACTGCTCCACAATGAACTGAGAGACGAATAAAGTTATACAGAAAATCATCGCTGCAAGTTATTGCTGCTAAACGTGGTTCTACAAGCTACTGAATCATGGGGCGTTTTGACACGACTGCTTATAAATCAGTGGTGAAAGAAACATAACTTCAATTTTAAATTTGATTCAATAAAATATATAATTAAAAATATCTCAGGTAAAAATAAATGTTTGTATAAATATTCCCCCTTTAAAGGGACTGACCTAATCCAGCAGAGGTCCAGACAACAAGGTGAAGGTTCTGGATTGGCCAAGTCAAAGCCCAGATCTCAGTCCAATCTAGAATTTGTTCTGGACATAAAGATCTGTTCACACCTGATCCTGACTGAGACTTGTGCAGCTGCAAAATACTGACCTAAAGGGGGAATATTTATGCAAGCATTTAATTTACCTTATATATTTTTAATTAATTGACATTAGTTTGTTAAACATTTTTATCACTGTGACACAAAGAAGCTTTTTTGCAAATTCTGGTCTCAAAAGCCAAAATATATTAACCATGATTTCATTCATTAAAGCAATAACAGGGTGAAGCATCCAACAGAGGTGAACACTTTTATAGGCATTGTGTGTCTTTATTAAAACTGACCCGCCTGCTGCGTCATTTTAATATCCTGGTTTTGTTGTAAAAACTCAATTTTTATGCCTACAGTATGGATTTAGAATGGGATGTTGTAAAAGCTCCTGTATAGGTGACCCAATACTTTTGTCCATATAGTTTATCAGAAGTTGACCTTTTTGTGCTTTTTAACTGAAAATGGACCACAGTCATTCTGAATTATTAAGGTTCAATCTAACAAGAAACAAGACATTCACAGGGTTTTTACCGCTTCAAAAAAGTAACTTCACTTCTTGTTAAAACACAGATCAAACATGTACATTTTACTGCTACTGG
Organism: Etroplus canarensis; assembly: GCA_015106775.1. Taxonomy (NCBI): domain Eukaryota; kingdom Metazoa; phylum Chordata; class Actinopteri; order Cichliformes; family Cichlidae; genus Etroplus; species Etroplus canarensis. The sequence goes on from VUQH01070263.1 coordinate 9,940, forward strand.
CAACATTTCAGCAGTGAAAGGAAACACGGCACCTGTACATATTAACCCAAACCTTTAAGAACCTGGACCCATTTTTCCTCTGGGTCTTCATAAGTTAATGTCAGGCATAAATCTTTATAAGGAAGCTTGTTGAGCATTTGAAGTATTTGTTACGTGTTCGTTACCATGGTTTCTTATGGGTTAAATGTTTAAAATAAAGCACCGTTAACGCCACATGAGATTCTTAATTTCCTTTTCTATAATTTAAAGCTGAAACATTCAAATAATTGTAGAATATTTTACCACGGCTTGATTCCATTTAAATATTTCTCATTGTGGATTTAATATTTAGCCACCAGCTTTCTAGCGTTTAAGTAAAGCTAATAACCTTGATATTAAGTGGCTGTGCTTATCAGCGCGTGCATCTGTGTGTACATAAACGACTGAGAGACACAGGGATTAATGGATGGCACCGGCAAATTAGAATATCCCACACGCTGGTGTCAGAGTGTTTGTTTGTGTGGATTTGGACGTCGTCTATGAGTGTGTGATTGTCTTGTCCGTGATAATTACAGCACTCCCCGTCGTGCTGCAGCTCATTACGGCAGTGTGTATGTGTGGGGACGGGGACGGCGGCAGCGTTCGTCCCGACTGGGCCCTGCACATTAGCCCGACAGAAATCACGGCTAAGTGAAGTGTGAAATTAATAATTGAAAGGGAGAAAAGAGCTGACTGTTGCCTTTTGTTGGAAACAACCCCACTTTCTTTCCTGTAAGAGCCGCCGCCACCACCCTGCCACCCTCACGTCACACGGAGCTGGATGGATCTCAATCAGAAGCCTGTTGTGTTTAAGATGGAATATTGATTGTATTCAGCGAGTCAAACTATCAAACCCAAGTGTGTCCCTATTATGTATGTGAGGGGAGATGTCATTCCTGTCCACTGGAAAAGCGGAATATTGAGTTTTGTACTGACAAGTAAAGAAGTATTATCACTGGGCCTTCTTTTTACTCCTGAATACTTCACCCAATATTGACCAACAATACATAATGCCTCCCTTTTCAGTCAATAGACCAGCCGGTTCAGTATGTCTGGACAAGTGAATAAAATCAAATGTGGTGTTTGGAGTTAAGGATGCTGGTATTTTCACAGGGAGTGACCAGGATGGACAGGATTAGAAATGAGTGCATGAGACGGTTTGGAGACAAAATCAAAGAGGCGAGGTTGGGATGGTTTGGACATGTGCAGAGGAGGGACAGCGGATATATTAGACAAAGGATTCAGAAAATAAAACAGGAAGACCACAGAGAAGGTTGATGGATGGATGAAGGAGGATATGCAGAGGGTTGGTGTGAGGGAAGAGGATGCAGAGATGAAGTGAGGTGGAGGCAGATGATCTGCTGTGGAGAACCCTAACAGGAGCAACCAAAATAAGAGGACATTACAGAAAATAGTATTGGATCACCAACACCTACAGGAGCCTACACCTGAGATCTAATTTTAAACCTATGGACTCGGCCCCCTTTGCAGCTACAACAGCTTCCACTCTTCTGAGAGGGCTTTCTATGAGAATTAGGATTGGATTGGATTACTTTATCATCATTTCAACTACATATAAATACACAGTGAAACGAAATAGCGTTCCCCCAGCACAACACCCCACCCGCGATGTCCTCTTCCCCGGCCACCGGCATCAGGCGACGCCGAGGACTGAAGGCCCGGTCCACACAGCAAGCCGAGACCGGAGCTCCGCCCAGCCGCAGCATCAGCCCTGCA
>VUQH01070264.1:0-29102 GCA_015106775.1 Etroplus canarensis
TACCATGTTCATTTTAGAGGGAAGAGACTAGGGATGGGAATCGAAAACCGATTCTTGTTGAGAACCGGTTCCCACTGTTTCAATTCCTTGGAATTGTTTGCCATTTTTGCAAACGATTCCCCTATCGATTCCAGTCGCCTTGAATGACGTCACCATGTTGCGTAGCGTCATTTACCCAGCAGGAAACATGGCGTCTAAGCGGCACAAACGCTCGAAAGTTTGGTTATACTTTACGAGAAAGGATGACAACAGGGCAACTTGCAATACTTGCAAAGTAGATATTTCATCAAAGGGAGGAAACACTACGAATATGCAAAAGCATTTGCTCACAAAACACGCGATAACCTGAAATGAATGTCGTGTTTTTGATCCGCTCCGGACTAGTGAATCTCAACCCAGCAGCAGCGGTAACGTTTGCCCGTCCTCTCCCGTTAATACGGCAGGTAATTAATCAACTAACATTGCATATTATGTTAGCGCGATTTGCCTTATTGCAAAACCTGCTATTACTGTGCATTGCATTTAGATGACCACGACGAGAGAGACGGACAGAGTCTGGCTGGCTCAGATGCTGGCAGTTCTCGCTGCAGTCTACCGGTAGTTTCTCCTTTCACAGAGGCAGGGAACCCCGTGGCACCCCATCGAGGAGCCGTAGGCTGTGGATCTCTTAAGATCTCACTGTTGGGTTTGTAAGGTCATGCTACTCCTAAATTTCTATCTTGTTCAAAGATAAGATACAAAACAAAGTTCTAAGCTAATCGACCTGTGTGTTCTCCTTTTTTAAAAAAAAGAATCGATAGGAGAATCGATAAAGAATCGAATTATTAAACAGAATCGAAAATGGAATCGGAATCGTAAAAATCTTATCAATTCCCATCCCTATCTGTGAGTGGATTCAAACTCGCATTGCGTAGCAAATATACTCTACGAGACAAAACCCAAAACATTTTTAACTCGTTTGTGCCTCATTTCAGATAAAAAAAAATGATGTAAGAAATGTTCAACATAAGTAAAGAAACATTTAAACACATGCTGTGTCAACTTCAGATGAAAACTTTTTTCTTTGAACTGTACGATTATTTCTATAAGAAATCACATCCATCGTCTTTGCACCACTATCCTTTCTTCATCATCTCAAATATTAAATTATAATCATTTGAAACAAAAGTGCCCGAAGCATGATATGAGGAAGAAGATAAATATAATTTATGTTTCTTTTGTCCTTTTTTTTTGGTTATTTTTTTACAGTACATACTCTTTGCATTTTGTTCATTTTATGATGTAAAACTCAAGTGTTGTCCTCAGACGTTCATGTCATTGCTCATTGTTTGCTTTGGTCGCACCCTCCTTTGGCATCACTGTTTGCAAGAAGAAAAAAAAATAAGTAAAGCTACAGACAGACCATCAGTCTTAATATTTTTGGTATTTCATTGTTTTTGTCCCAGTTTCAGGAAAGAGTTTTCTTTGGAGTGAAACCTATTATGGATTCCAAAAAGTCCCCAATAAATATCCAACAGCTTGTTAGTTCGACTTCTCTGCTGAAAAAAAGAAAGATCTTTGGTTTGGTTGAATCAGGAGCTTCTCCAGCAGGATGGATGTGACTTTAATGTTGCTCCTCTCCAGAAAACTCAGTCAGTCAGTCAAAGTCAAGCTGTCAGACTATGTTCACACCAAGATGGTTAAATCTGAAAGCATCTCAAGTAAAGACCACCATCCACGCTGAAACACTGGGGCATCTGAACTCTACTAGTGACACCAACAACGGTGGTTTATTAATAATAAAAAATAGAGGTTGTCATGTATTATGCACTAAGACGATTACATATCCATTAATGCTCGTGAATGGATAGTTTGGAAGTGTTTAGAGGGAATCTTTCAGCATTAAATGGCACAAAAGTGAAGGCTTCGGTTTTACTGTCACGGAGGGAATAAAATTCTAGTTCATTGTCACAGCTAATGTTGCAAAAAACAAACAAACTCATAAGTCAGGAAATGATAACTATCTCCCTCCACACACAGAAGCTAAGACCTCCAGGGAAACCCTGCCACAAAAAAACTTTAAAGTAGGGATGCTGTATTAGGATTGGATATCAGTCAGATCCTGACTCAGAAAGCTGGCTCGGGTATCAGTAACAACTGGGCTGATCAGAGCCCAACAAACTAAACACTATTTTCATAGCGAACTGAAAAAATATAATAAACTGAGCAGGTTACTAGACTGTAAAGGTCGAATATATTTTAATGCAACTCTGCTGTTAAGTAAATACAATAGGGATAAAAGGAGGCTTCAGTTTGTTCCTATGGTGTAATGTGTCAGCTGTTATATACTTTTGTACTCTCTGTTATTTCACTGCTATTACAGCTGCTGTCCTGTCTGGTAACCATCTTTGGGTTTCAGTAAGGATGCGTACATAGACTGGCATACATTTTTTTGAGCCATATATGACAATTTCAGCAGATTTTAGCCAATTACAACACACACATACATACATATATGTCACTTCAGGCTATTTTTTCCTTGTGCAAGATTGAAATATAACTCGAGAAAAAAAGAGACAAACCCTATTTCTCAGTATGTACTGTACCAGCGCTCCCTTTTCTTTGAGTTAGCTTATATGATATTTACCAGAGTCTACAAAGCGTGTGACTTTTTGAGACTTCTAAATTTCATATTCACTGTGAACTTTCCGGTTTAGCTACAGGTAAATTATAGTCAATTAAAATGCAGTTTTCTTTCCATTTATGAGCCCACAGGGACCAGGGAAAGAGAGCACGTCCTCCGGACCTTTATTTCTGGGGGTTGTATATGAAAAATTGAATTCTGAAGTTTGAATTAATGTGGAGTGAATGTTTTTAAACAGCATGAAGCACTGATGATAAAATTCTTCATTTAAAGGAGAACAAAAGTGTCGTTTTAGTGTGGATGGAGGGCCAAAACAAAGAGGAAAATGTTTCAGCTTCACATTTAACTGCCCTAATGTGAACGTGGTCTCAGCAAGGAAACAATCGGGACGTTAATCCACCTCGATGGACTCGCTGGTCTCGCTTGTGGGTTTGCACTCGTTGGGAAGTCGCTGATGGCGGCTGAGCTGAGTGGCTTGTGTGAAGCTGCGGTCGCAACGCTCGCACCTGATGCAGAAACGCACACAGAGAAAGACACATAAAAGACAGATAAGAGACAGAGATTAGAGGAGTCTGCATGTAGAGAAGCTACAGCACAGCTGAGGAGAAAGACACTTAAACAGACACAACCTTTATCTGCTGACACACATGTACGCAATCACACACACACCTCTCCCTGTTAACTCTAATATCCAGTGACAGTATAAAGTGTGTGTGAGGCCCAGCGGAGCAGCAAGCTGTAATTGTTGCCCTGATCCTCACAACCTGACCGACAAATTACACACAGTCCACCTGTCAATAATCTATCAAGCGGGCTGAGGAGGGTATTCCCATCTCACACACTTTAACACACACTCAGATATATCCAGGCCCGATAAGGCACTGTCACTGTCACTTTCAATAGAAGCAGAGAAGAGAGGGAGCTTTTAGTCGGCGCTGGAGGGGGGGGTAATTTAAATGTATATAAATGTGTGTGTGGGGGAGGCTCTTCAAAGAGAAAGCTTTGTGGAGATATTGGAGTTAGCAGCCCTGAAACAAGACTAACATGCTGTTAGATAGATAGATAGGCAGAGGGGGAGGGAGGAGGTGTTAGATACATGAGGAGAAACACTGCGGACTGAGCAGCGGTTATTAGGAAGCTCTTTAACTCGAGGTTTTCCTCATTAAACCCCATAAACACAAAAGCCAGTATCAACAAATGTTCATCACTGGGCACTGAATACTAACGTTCTGTCTGATACACAAGGTGATCACTGGAAACAAAGCCTTGACACACCAACCAGTTCCTGGATATAGGGTTGCTTGACTATGGCAAACAATACACTCATAATTATAAGGTAAACTATAACAATTAACCAATTAAGTTAATAGTTGATCAACTTGCTGAACTGTTAAAAAGTGTCTTTATCAGAAAAAAGTGTCTTGGTAAGCATTAAGATTTTCCTTCATTGGAACTAAGGGACCCAGGCCAGCTGCATTGCATTATCCCTCCTCCACCAACTTTACAGTCGGCACAGTGCAGTCAGGCAAGTAAAGTTCTCCTGGCATTCACCAAACCCAGACTCACCCACTGGATTGCCAGGTAGAGATAACCTTGATCTGTCACAGAACATGTTTCCACTGCTCCACAGTCCAGTGGCAGCATGCTTTACACCGCTCCATCCGACATTTGGCATTGTGCTTGGCGATGTAAGACATGCTCAGCCATGGAAACCCATGAGCGATGAAGCTTTGTGCTGATGTTAATGCAAGAGGAGGTCTGGAACTCTGGAACTGTGGTTACTAAATGCTTCCACTGTGCAATAATACCACTTACGGTTGATGGTGAAATATCTAGGAGGGGAGAAATTTCCCAAACTGACTTGTTGCAAAGGTGGTATCGTATTACGTCGTGTTACAGTACCACACTGGAATTCAGCGAGCTCTTTAGAACGACCCATTCTTTCACAAATATTTGTAAAGGCAGGCTGCATGGCTAGCTTCTTGATTTTGTACACTGTGGTAATGGGACTGATTGAAACATTTGAATTTAGTGATTAAGAGGTGTGGCCCAATGCTTTTTTCCACAGAATGTACATTAAAAGTGCAAATATGTGAATGTTTCAGGATTCAAAGGCTACTGCAGTAATGGTGACCTCTGACTTTTAACCAGTTTCTTAAACAAAAAAGTAAAGAGAGAAGCTACAAGGAAATTAGGATGTTCTTCCCTTCATACTCCAGCATCAAAGTATTTTTCAGTAATCATATGAACTCAGAGGGCCAGACTTTGTGCAGATGGATCTCCCATCTGAACGGTTCTCATTTTCAAAATTTTCATGCAGCCCAAGAAAAAGAAAACAGACCCCTGACTGCTCTGCCCTTAAGATGGACGTCCCTGCTGTCATTTGTCTGTAAATGTCTAAAACCACAACAGCTACCAACATCAAAGCTCCTCTGAAGCTTCCCTGTCACAGCGACTTATCCAGCAGGACAAACATGAGGACGGCTCTCCCGCACAACAAAGAGCAGAGCTGAAACGAGGCAGCTGCAGTCCGCTGGCTATCGACCAACAGCGGCTGCCGCCTCCGTTTCTCAGCGGGGAAAAATAATGTTGAGCACTTTGTCCTGACAAAATGACAGAGGCCGCTTTAATCACTTGCCCTCAAGGATCAGTGAAGTTTCAGCTCACCTCTTATCTTAATCTCGTCTGTGCAGATCTGGATAGAGTGGGAGATAAACATGTACAGACTGTGTTCAGTCACAGATGGATAGAAACTGAAAGGCTGAAAGAGGCAGACACAAGAAGTCTTATTTACAGCAATCCTCGTGAACAAAATCTAAAGTTGGAACATCAGCTTGAGCTGTTGGGATACATAGAAATATAGGGTTCGAAAGTAAATAGTTTATGTATCATAGGGACATGTATCGAATATTGGTGCAAGTGGATTGGAACTTATTTGGGAAGTTATTTTGAAGCAATATTTAATGTCATCGTTGGTCCATTTTCTTGACAACTGTCATCCTCCAACTTCATCAGTGCAACACCATCCAGTTCTTTCCCATAGAGAAATTCTATTGCAACAGTTGCACCACCTCAAAGTGTTCTTCATACCCCCTCCTGCACCAAACATCACTGGAGATTATTTATCTGAGTTACAGGAGCAGGACCGTGTCTCTGGTAGTGGAGTGGTTTGCGCATTTGCCTTTGAAGCGAAAGGTCCCTGGTTTGATTCCAGGTGGGAACACAAGCCCCTCTCATCATGGAGGGTTGCGTCAGGAAGGGCATGTGGCGTAAAACCTCTGCCAAATTACCAATTCGGATTAATCTGCTGTGACGACCCCTTGGTGGAGAATGCAAGGGAGCAGCCGAAAGGTATGTACAGGAGCGGGACCACACCTCTAACACGCCCCTTCTGGTGGCATGTCTGTAAATGCCTACTTGCCCTATACACCCATTTATTTCCATATCCAGCATCTCAAACAGGTGCCAGGGAATCTGCCAGCCCCATTTTTAATGTTAATGATCACAGGACATTTAATTTGTCTTTCTAATATAAACTCTGCCATCTTCTTTGTGTTGCAGAATTTTCCCAAAGATGGAGATGTGTACATTCAATGCTTTCTCATGCCAGGGTGTCAAAAAAATGCTGTTTTGTCAGATGTTGTTGGGACTGCAGATTTGTCCTTTAGTGTAGGTATCTCAACACACCTGCTGTGAATGAAAGTGGAGGAAGTCAAGAGTCTGTCAGCCCGGACTTGAGTTTCATGTCTTGCTCTTTTTGCTTAGCTTTCCCTTTCACTCACGTTTCACTTTTGCTTTAAGTTCAGGAAAAAAGATATGGTCCAACATATGCTGTATGTTGGACCATATACCTGCATAGCTGTATGCTGAAAGATGATGCTTACCCTGAGTATTTAAATGCCATGCCAAAGCATCTTTTACACACATTCATGAGTAATGAATAGGCAGCAAGCTCACTCCCCCGGGATCAAAGGTGAAGACAAGGCGGAAGTGCCAAAAACTGCAATTCCTCTAAAAGCCACTTGAGGCTGGCTCTAAAAGTGAGTCAGTCCTGTTCAACATCACCACAGAAATACAAACGTTAACAGCCTGGTACAGAAAAATGTTTTGGGCTTCTATGGATAGCTTCCCCCTTCATACCAGCTGCACAGTGGGTAAATATTTTTATAACTCATCCATTTAGATACTGGTAAGGCAGGGGTGCTGACACAGCCAGCTGTAACCCCTGTCTACTGGGTTTCATTTCTGCCAACTGAAGTTGCAGAACTGGATGTTTGCACATTGCTGCCTTTTGGAGCAATTTTTAAAAATGAGATAATGGTTGATAATATGGTGGGTTCATCCATCTTTCACATAGTTCATGGAGAACCATCTCACCTTTGCAAAAATCCTCGTGCATCACTGCACTGACGTCAAAGAACACGTGTGCATCTGTTAGACAGCAGAGGCTTTGACAAAACATCAGTATTTGATGCTGTGGCAATGAGAATGGAGAGAAAGTACCTTTCCATCTTTAAATGCCCTTTGGATTAATAAAAAATGCTGGCTAGAAAAAATGAATCATCCAGGGGAACAAATAGCGCATTCTGAATTTTATAAAACAAATTTACTTTTTTGTACTAAGGACTTGGAGTTGGGAAAACAAGATCCACTTACTGGCCACTTCATTAGATACACTTTGCTACTATTCAGTTGGACCTCTCTTTTGCCTTCCAAACTGCCTTATTCTTCATGGCACAGATTCAACAACGTGGTGGAACCCTTCCTCAGAGATTTTGGTCCATATTGACATGATAGTATAACACATATAGTTTTGTTGGGTGCACATGCGTGATGTGAATCTTGCCTTCCACCACATCTTGACTGTGGAGGCCATTTGTGTACAGTGAACAATGTGTGACCAGAAAATAACCCCCACACCATTACACCATCACCAGCAGCCTGAGCAGCTGATATGAGGCAGGATGGATCCGTGCTTTACACCACGTTCTGACCCTACCATTGTTGCAGAAATATTTATCTAATCCTCTGTTGTCCACTTTTGGTGAGCCTGATTGAAATGTAGCATTAGTTTCCTATTACTAGATGACAAAATTGGCACCCAGTGGAGCCTTCTGTTGCTGTAGTCCATCTGCTCCAATGATCAGTGTGTTGTGTGATCAGAGATGCTCTTATGCATACCTTGGTTGTGTATCGAGTGGTTATTTGAGTTTGTGTTGCCTTCTGACCAGCTTAAAGCAGTCTGGCCATTCTCCTTTGACCTCTGGCATCATCAAGGCATTTTCGCCCAGAGAACTATCACTCACTGGATATTTTCTCTTTTTCAGACCGTTCTCTGTAAACCCTAGAGTTGATTTGTGCAGGAAAGTAGATAAGCAGTTCCTGAAATACTCAGACCTCCCCAAGTCACTTAAATCACTTCTTCTTCATTCTTATGCCCGGTTTGAACTTCAGCAGGTCGTCTTGACCATGTCTACATTCCTAAATGCTTTGAGTATGTAATTGGCTCATGAAATATTTAAATTAATGGGCAGTTTATGAGTTATACCTAAAGAATTGACCAGTGAGTGTATATTGTCCTGAGCATTCAAACAATATATTCAACAGATGTTTAATCAGAAATTTAAATGTCCCAATGTTTTCTACTTAATGCCTCAAGTCTTTGTTTTTGTAAAAAGAGCCCAGAGATAATAAATCTGTGAATAACGGCAACAGGTAGGCAAAAACATAAATTTTACTGCTGGATGCGGAAATGGGCATTTGTTAGTCCCAAAAATGTAATAAAATGACAACATGTTTCCTTTTCACCTCTTACTGGAAGTTAAAAAGGGGCCAAAAATACTGTTTAATCTAACACTGGCTTAGAACATAACAGAACAGAGCAACAATTTCATAGAAAAGTCAATAATTTTCTCATAGTTGGGCCCTGCCTGACCTGCACAGAAGAAACAAATAGAAAAAACACAGGAGCATCTCATTACATCTGTCTGAAATCTACTTATCACACATTAAAAAAAAACTTTCCTCTTATGCTTTCTCCAGTTCTCAGGAGGTTATTTAAAGTTGTGAGGTTGGTTCTCCGCACAGAATTCAGAAGAACAAAAGACGAGCAGAGAAAACAGCAGCACAGTTTGACAGCTTCCACAGTCCAGTGAGTATCAGCGCCGAAAAGCTGCCGACCACACAGAATCGCGGCCTCCTTCTCCTCAGTGGGAAAATAAAGTTGAGCGTTTTCCTCCTGACAAAGTGACAGTGGCAGCTTTAATCTATCCGCCGCAGCGTCCAAAAGGAGATAACTCCCCGAGGCCATCGATCCGCTAAAGATTTCTGACGCACGTCCATGATTGTCTTTGTCCTGCTCTGCCTCCACTGAGACTCTGAAGTGCTGATGAAAAGATTCGGGGTTTCCTCTGATTGCTTATTAAGAATGCTGATTTGCCTTAACTGAATGTAATCGCCACCGCTTGTCGTTTCACTTTTTACACCATGATCTCTTTTTCCTCCTCGCCCTTTCGCGCTCGCTCTCATTTCCTCGCTCATCCTTCTTGCTGCTTTGCTCGTCACATCAATGACGAATTTGGATTTCTTTGATTGCTTATTAACAATGTTAATTTGTTTCCCCCCCCAGTGTTCCCCTGATGCCAGTCCTTTAGAATCTGCACAACTCAAACGTCTCAATTTTGCTTTCTTCACTTTCTTTTATATCTCTTACTCTTTCACCCTCCTGGCCTCTAACTGATTGCTGACCTCTTCATCCACTGGGGGAATCCTTATTGTCCTCTACTGCTGATGGGATGACAACATGACAACAGCAGCTTCCAGAAGCCCTTAATTGCAGTGTGGCTCACCCTCTAATTATATTAGTCTTCAGTGAGTAAAACAAAATGGAAATGAGCAGCCTCGGTGTGTGGAGATTCATTAGCAGGCTCCTAACAGCGCCTGTATGTACACTGGCTGATCTGCTGATGCTTTCTGATTTACAACGAGCAAAACACAGGAACAGGCGCAGATCTTCCTCAGTGTTTAACATTACAGGCAGCCAGTGGTAAAGCATGAAAGGTCAGCGGTTACAGCAGTCTTGACAGGTGACGGAGGAGAATATTCCACAGAGGAATCATGAATAATGGAAAAAGGGCTGAGAAAATAATATAGGAATTAAAAAAAGATTCAAAAGCGTTCTTATTACCAGAACTTGACCAGAAAATGTTTAGGACCAAAGTGAAATTTAGAGCTAAAGACAAAGTTTATATATAAAAGAAGAATATAGACACCATAACATCACCAACTGGTCTCTGGACTCTGCATTTTGTTGCCTTACTGGGAACATGTTGGCCTCCACCACACTAGTTTGTTGGCATATTTAGAAGCGGGTGGAGTACTAACTTTCCCAGCTAATGCTAGTAAACATGTTAGCACACAGCATCCATAAATTATATGAGAAGTGTCCTCTTAGTGTAGTGGTTTACATATTCACCTCACAAGCAAAAGGTCCCAGGTTTGATTCCAGGTGGGGACACAAGCCCCTCTCACCATGGAGGGTTGTGTCATGAAGGGCATCTGGTGTAAATCTTCTGCCAAATTACCAATTCGGATTAATCCGCTGTGGCAACCCCTTGGGTAGATATTGTTTACATGAACTGAAACCTTGAATTCTTTGAATAGGTCTGGATGCTGGTCTTTTTAAGGGGCTTTGCTAAAGTGGAAGTATTTCCTCTCTTGGTCTGAAAAAAATGATAGGATTGTTTGCATACCTTTTGTGAATCAATCGTCACTCCTTGGTCATCTTCCTCCAACAAAAAATACTTTGATACCTGACCACATTTCTTATTAAAAGAGCTGAGCAAACCACAGCAACTCAGGCATGAAGTGGCAGACCACTTAAATTTACAGAGCACAGTTACTGAGTGCTAAGGCACATAGCATGTAAAAGTTACCAATGCTCTGCTGACTCATTAACTAAGTTCCAAACCTCTTCTGGCATTAACATCACAGCAGAACAAGGACTTCAGCTTACCAAGATGTTTTGGACAATTCTATGCTTCCAACTTTATGGGAACAGTTTGGGGAAGGCCCTTTTCTGATCCAGCATGACTGTGCCACAGTGCACAAAGCAAGGTCCATACAGGCTGGACAAGTTTGGTGTAGAAGAACTTGACTGGCCCACACAGAGCCCTGACCTCAACCCCATGGAACATATTTGGGATGAACTAGGTCCTCTTGTCTAACATCAGTGTCTGACCTCACAAATGCTCTTCTGGACAAATGAGCAAAAATTCCCACAGACACACTCCAAACTTTTGTAGAAAGCCTCCCCAGAAGAGGGGAAGCTTTTATAGCTGCAGAAAGGGGACCAACTCCATATCAGTGCCTATGGATTTAGAATGGGATGTCATACAGTAACAGCTATGTAGGTGTAATGCATAGGTGACCCTATACCTTTATCAGTAGAGTGTATGTACAGCTGCCCAGGTATCATGTTTACGTCATGTTGGATTTTTTTCATTTTTTATCTGTAGATAACCCCTTTCTGTTTATCAGCTAGATCGCACCCCTCTAGTGTTTCTGCCATGCTGATCCTTGATATCATTCAACTGCTTCTCAGCAGTCCCTTGCCTGAGGTCAGACGGACGCCAACTCCTCGTCAGCTGTAGCTGGCAGCAGTAGTCGTTGTTCTGCTCTGGAGATCCACGGAAAGCTAGATATCTACTCTAACCAGGACCTGCAGCAGCTGGAAGACTGGATAATGCGCCGCTATGTCAACTTCACTGTGAATGAAGCGCAGAACAAGGACAAACCACCAGCTACAGTTCAGGATTGTGAAGTTGTGACTGGCAAGCCAATGGATTTTTGTCACAAATATATTTTTATTCAGTTATTTAAGAAAGCATGTGTGTGTGTCGGAAACAATGAACAACTAATTCCCTTTACTGCTGTTTGCCACCATTATATATTTTTCTTTCTTGCAGGATACCATTTCCAGGATTTCAAGTTCTCAAAGGCTCTATTGTTGTACTTTTGTTTTGGTAATGAAATTAGCAATGCTAATGAGAGAAATGAAGGTTTCAAGAATGCTGAGGGAAAATGGATTCAGCATGTGGACAAAGCAGATGTCTTGCTTTGTCTTTAAAATTTTTTTAATCATTTTATGATTATAAAAATTAGAAACAGTGACAAGAAATCATTCCATTGATCTTGATCAGGCTCATATGGAAACACCCCTATAATTACTATTATTATTGATTTAAAAACCTGAATAATTTACAGGCTAAGTACACAGTTTATTCTAGGAATTGATATTAGAGCTTCTGCCCTCTTGCAACAACAATAAGCATCAATTCTTATTGATAATTATCAGTTTATGGGGCCGTCAATTGTCATTCACATAAAAAACGATTCACGCTGCCTTTGACCCTTTGAGCTGATCAATGCAGCCATGAACTTTATATTGTTCTGGATAGAGTTAATGCGAGACTTGCGCTGCCACTACATATCCACCAACCCCAGAGACATAATCACGACAGACAGACGTTACACTCAAAAAACCCTGAATTGTAAACTGTAGAAAGACAATTTTTAAAGGAAAAAACTTATTTTGGTTCAAAGTCATCAAATATTATGAGAAGTGACTTTCTATTGAAATTAAACTAAATTCAGATCATGCTCCAGAATAACTACCTGAAATCACTTCTAATGAATAGTGAGACTTGCTTATGGAAGATTTTTCAGTTAGGAGAAAGTCAGGAGGTGTTAGCTGGGTTGTTCTACAGCAGGCGGCAGATGGGGGAGCAGGGCAGGTGGGTGGGATTTACGGGTGGCTGGGGGTACTCACTGTTACTTACTTGAACGGCTTCTCTCCCGTGTGTGTGCGGATGTGGTTGTTGAGTGTTGTGGCGCCGGCGAATGCACGGCCGCAGTATCCGCATTTGAAGGGTCGGTCGCTAGAGTGCGTCACCACGTGGTTCCTCAACTCTGACGGCTGAGAGAAGGACTGGGAGCAGTGGCCGCACTGGTAGGGTCTGAGGAGGACAAAGACAGTCATGTGAGGCTGGTGACGTCTGTGTGAGCATCATATGTCTTTTTTTCCCCAAGAGTCTGAGGATGAGCTTTTGTGCACTGAAGATATAGCGTTATCTTTCAGGTAAACAATATCCACTCTTTACATTTTTACACTTTGTCTGAAACTTTTGAACTTGGAAAAACTTTTATATTATTTCCGTACTGGAATTCTTATACTACTTATACATATTTTGAAAGAACAACAGCACAATACATGCTGCTGATCACACACACACACACATGCATACAATAAAAAGAATAAGAAATGTAGATAAATTAATGAATAACTGAAGGCAGGCAATGAGCAAGACAACAGAAGTGTGATAAAAGACATCACCTGTAACAGAATCACATAAATGAGTTTTAAGAAGTGATTTAAAGGAAGTCCCTGATTCTGCAAGCTTGATCTCTTCAACCAGGTCATTTTAAAGTTGAGGGCCTCTGATGGCTACAACATGCACGATTTTAGATTAAGTCTTGACTTTGGAACAGCCAGAAGGGCCCCACCTGAAGATCTAAGGCTGCCAGTGGGCTTATACGGGGCCGACATTTCCCCTGTGTAGCTGGGAGTAAGACCCAGATGAGCTTTAAAAGTAAGGAGTAAAATCTTAAAGTCAATTCTAAAAGAAAGAGGAAGCCAGTGGAGAGAGGCCAGGATTAGGGTGATGTGGTGCTGTCTGCTAAAACCAAAAAGCTGCATTCTGGACCAGTTGGAGGCAACAGAGGAATTTTGAATTAATACCAGAGAGGAGGCAGTTTCGGTAGTCCAACTTTCAGGAAATAAATGCTTGAAACTGCAGAAGCATTAGTTTTACTCTAGAGATGGTTCTAATTTGGAGAAAGCAAGACTGGATTTTTTAACGTGAGGCATGAAGCTAAGAGCTTAGTTGAACTGAACGGCTAGATATTTGGCAACGCACTTTACATTTGTATGCAAAGGGCCAAGAGAACTCACAAAGATTTTTCTGGGACTGCACAATAGGATTTCTGAGTTTGTGCTATTGAGTGGCAGAAAATTTTATGGTATCTAACATTTAACATCACTGAACACAGCAGTTAAGCTTTTAGGGTTACTGGGACCCATTGAAAGGTATGTGTGTGTCACTGCTAGTGAGTGGACCAACACAAATCAACACAAAATGGAAATGAAGGAACAGACATGCTGTTTACACACAGCACACATAGCCTGCTCACAGTGCAGCACAATAAAAGGCAATACGTAAAGTCTACAAACACACACACAGACAGACACAGGGGGCAGGGGGAAGTCGGACACTGCTCCGGTAACCATGGCAGCCTGACCCTCATCAACAATGCAGGACTAGATCATGACTGGTCCATTTATCATGGTGTGTGTATGCGTGTGTGTGTGAGGAATAGCAGTTAGAGAGAGTGAGATAGAGACAGTAACAGAAGAAGAAAAGAAGAGATATATAAGAAGATTGTTTGTGTGTATGTGTGTGCGCGCGCATGCATGTGTGCCAAAGGGGACTTCACAGTGTGAAGAGTGAATGAGACTTAAACAAACAACCAAACAATAGCTTTGTGTCTGCTAATAGAGTGTCCTGCTTCCATATAGCAGCAGATCTAATCTCACACTCCTTCCACTCACTCAGCTGAACACACAGTCTCCTGCGAACATTATCAAGGTATTTTGTTCTGGCTTACAGAACACTTTGGCTGTGACCACAGCCTTTCCTCATATCTTGCAGCTTCTCTCTATTTTCTATTATCATTTTCCAGCTCTGTGTGCAAACCAGTGTTTCCAACATAAAAAAACTTTCCTTAGGCAGACCACCCAGGCATATTTGGTTATTCAATTTAGCATTTTTAAAAGGTTGTAAAAAGTGTTTTTTTAATAAAAAAACGCTCTAACTCAAGTAACATTGTGTACTTCTCACAAAGCCAACTAAAACCAGAACATCAATGATGTAGTGGCTCATCCGGATCATGATCAATCGCAACTGTCATGTTATTCTAATATGTGCTGTACAAAAAGAAAGTGGTGCATTTTCCTGTCATTTGTTGACTGCATTTCACAAACTAATGAGAATTAAAAGCTACTGAGAAGTCAGGGAGGTTCACAAAAAGTAATCCTGGACAAACAAATCTAGTTCCCCATGAAATGAAAATATTTAAATTCAGGAGTATTGTGACTACATGGTCAGTAATAATCATGGCTATAAAAAGCCCAAATTATGTGAACATCTCAGCAAGTGATATTTCAAACTATCACAGCACTATTAGCAGTGGGTCTACCACCTAAAAGAAGCGAACCATCGATAATCCCCCAGCATAATAGGAACAGTGAATATAGGAATAGCAAATACAGAAGTAGTGACAGTGGAAACTTGATCTTCAAGTTTTCCACTTGTAAAAACGAGAAGTTAAACTGATTATGTTATTTAGCCAGGTGATTGTCTCATTATTGCCTGCCAGGTCCCGCATTGTGCCTATGCCACGACCCTAGCTCTTGACTGACCTTAACCTACGTTGAGACATTACATGTATCATGCCATAGCAATGCAGAGAGGCATTCTCAAACACTCATTTCATAAACTACCAAACCAGACCAAAACTGTTTGGCGTAGGGATTTTTATGAAAACGGAACAGTGCCTGTAAAACAGCAAATATGACCTTTAGCACAGTTTGGGTGAAGACCCATTAGATCACCAAAGTTTTACTAAAATCTGACCAATACGCTAGGATGAATATTAGTTCTTGTGAATTATGGATGGATGGACAGACAGACGTCTCACCACAGACTTCTCGGTCTTTTTGCTGGATAAACCTTATCTTTCCCAAAATTCAGCAAAAAGGCTTTTTCTTCCACATTTTGGTTTGCATTCCACACAGACTCAACCCCTCAGTTGGTGCATATTGTACCTAGTTTTACAGACTGTTGGTTCTAAATCACTAAATGCAATTTTCCTCCTGGGATTAATAAAGTATTCTGATGAAAAAAAAAGACTAATAGTGAAACAGATACGTGAAACAAAAGTTCCCTGTTTAAAATCAACCATAAAGGGCGTCCGCACAGGAAGTGAATCACGTGTTGCGCAACAGTTTACAGCTGATGGTCACTAGCTAGTGGACATTCCAGGTTCAGGTTGCCTATTCCCTCTAATGTATTTCCCACCCTGTCAAATGCCAATCAACTGGATCCTTCACTGTCAATGACAGTCACTTCAACTGCTTGCCTCAACTTAAGAAAGACTGAATTTGGAACCTTCTCACTTTGGGTCGCCAACGGTTATTTTGCTCATTGTCGCTTGAAGTCGCTGAATGTCACTGACTTTCTATGGAGTCTGGTTGACACATTTGTGGACACCCCTTGACTGTGACACAGCACCACAGGAGTGTTAAAGTACAGTGAAAGTCAGTGTTGTGTAGCGGTCAGTCCTAGGACACGCTTATAAAAGGAACTCTCAGATTTTTAAGCTTCCAGCGTGGTTGTGTGTTGCTTGTCCATAGGTGTTACATAGAGCTTTGTAGATCCATGTCTACATGTTCTGTTAAAAATATGTGAAACTGCCAGAAAGCTGGGCTGCTCTAGTTCAAGCTTATGTCATTTGTTGCTTCTTTAGCCACAAAGAAGAAAGCAGTCACAACAGACGAAGAACATCATTGCAGTGAAGAATACTGAGTTATTTTAATAACCGGTTCCATTTGCCACACTTGT
Organism: Etroplus canarensis; assembly: GCA_015106775.1. Lineage (NCBI taxonomy): Eukaryota > Metazoa > Chordata > Actinopteri > Cichliformes > Cichlidae > Etroplus > Etroplus canarensis. The sequence goes on from VUQH01070264.1 coordinate 16,363, forward strand.
TTTTTTCCACTTTAGTAAGCTGTTTTGGTTTTATTTTCATTTTGTTTCATTTAAATTGAACTTTTATATATCCATTTACTGTATTTTATTACTATATTGGATTTTATTGTATTTTTGTTTACTTGTTGAGCTGTCCCCGTAGTGTTTACACAATGTAATGGTTTACACAACTGCTTTGCAAGCGAAAGGTCCCTGGTTGGTTTTCAGGTGGGGACACAAGCCCCTCTCACCTTTGAGAGTTGCATCAGGAAAGGCATCCGGTGTGAAACCTCTATTAAATTACCAATGAAGATTAATCTGCTGTGGCAACCCCTTGGGGAGAATACAGGGTAGCAGCTGGAGGTTTAGATATTAAGCTACTAGTCTATATTAGTAAGCTATTTTGTTGCCCTTGTACCAACTTTTTTGAGATGTGTTGCTGACATCACATTCAACGTAAGTGAGTATTTTTCATAAAATAGTAAAATGTTTCACTTTCAACATTGATATGTTTTCTGTTCTTTTGAGAATAAAATATTGGCTTAAGAGATTTGTACATCACTGCATTGTGTTTTTATTTATATTTTACACATCGTCCAAACCTTTTTGGAACTGGGGTTGTAAATGTCATGACTGAATCAAGTAGACATTAAAATGCAGAAAAATGTAAAAGGGAACACTTCATGAGCAAATCGTGGTGTCTTAGAAGACAAACATTTACTCTTCTTCTTCACTCAGTTGCTCCTTTAGGAGTTGCACAGTGGACCATCTGCCTTCATCTCACACTATCCCTTGCATCCTTTGTCATAGCAACCCTCTGTATGTCCTCCTTCACTACAACCATGAACCTCTGTGGTCTCCCTCTTTTCCTCCTGGCTAGCAGCTCCATCTTTAACATCCTTTGTCCAATATATGCACTATCCCACCTCTGTACATCATCCTCAGTCAGAGTAGAAAAGCCCTATATAAGCACATGTCCAAACCATCTCAACCTTGTCTCTCTGACTTTTACTACTGGGGGTAGTAGAAAAATTACAGATTTTATTTATTTCATAGGGGTTGCAGAGTTCTGTATTACTGTGTAAGCTTTTAAAATGTCAGGACAAACTCCCATGTGTTGCCTGAAAATAAAGCGATTCTTATTCTGAAACCAATAAGACAAAACTCTGACATCAGTTCCTTACAAATAGGTAAACACCCCAGAACTAGAATAAAACAAATAGACCAACATCTTCACCACTCTAATAAATCACAAACACCCACAGTACCCTGAGACGATGTAGAGAGAACACACACACATACACAGGAAAGTAATAAGAGTAAAATAGTGCAATATAAAATCGAAAAATTCTCACTTGCAGTTTTCCACATAAAAGGCGTCTCGCCGTGGGGGTCGGTTCATTTATCAGCCAGTCGGTCTATAAGTTCACGCCTCAGTGGGCCGCACCACTATTTATTAGGTGGGTTTTCTATGAAGAGCTGCATTGATTGTGAATAGTTTAAGTTGATGAATGTGTGGATATTATTTATTAAGGCAGCAGGCCGGGAGATTAATGCTCGGTTATTGTTTATTACAGTGGAGGGAGGAGGAGGAGGAGGAAGAGGAGGAGGAGGGGAAGCACAAACACTTCCATCACACACATACATGCACGCACAAGTGTGTGCATATGCAACCAAAATATGTGCACACACAAGCACATGCAAATAGTTTCTTAAATGCATAAATTACCACACATATGGTCTGGGTTTTACACCAGAAACACTGAGCTGAAATCTTTGGGAAAATTCTGTAACAGCAAAGATGGTGGTAGAAATACACTTTATGGATAAAAATATTAGGTCACCTACACATTACCCAAGCTTTTATGACATTCTGAAGCCATAGTTGTTAATAAGGAGTTGGTCCCCCTTTTCAGTTTTAACAGATTTAACACAGCTTCTGGGAAGGCTTTCTACAAGATTTTGGAGTGTGTCTGTGGACATTTTTGCCCATTCATCCAAAAGAGCATTAGTGAGGTCAGATACTGATGTTGGCTGAGAGGACCTGGCTCAGAATATAAATTCTAGCTCGTCCTTAAGGTGGTGGATGGCGTTGACGTTAGGTTCTTCTACACCAAATCATCCAACCATGCTTTATGTTCTGAGGCACAGCTGTGCTGGAGCAGAAAAGGGTCTTCCCCAAACTGTTCCCACAAAGCATATGGTTGTTAAAAATGTCTGGTTAAGCTGAATCGTTAATGTTTTCCTTCCCTGGAACCTAGAGAAAACAGAAAACAACCCCACAGCATTATTCCTCCTCACCAAACTTTACACACACAGTGTAGTTAGGCAGGTAACACTCTCCTGGCATTCACCAAAAGCAGACTGTCAGATGGAGAAGCGTGACTCAACACTCCACAAAATTTGATTCTACTACTCTACAGTCCAGTGGCGGCAGACTTTATACCACTCTATCTGACACTTGGCATTGTGCTTGGTGATATAAAGCTTGCATGCAGCTGCTCAGCCATGAAAGCCCAACACATGAGGTTTGGAGCAGGTTTGGAACTCTGGAGTTATTGAGTCAGCAGAGCATTGGTGACTTTTCCACACTATGTACTTCAGCTCTCAGCGATCCTACTCTGTAACCTCATGTGGTCTGCCACTTTGTGGCTAAGCTGCTGTGGTTCCTAAACACTTCACTTTGTAATACCACTTATAGTTAATAGTTGAATATCTAGGAGGGAAAAAATGTCACAAAATGATTTGTTGCAAAGGTGGCATCCTAAAACAGTGCCAGGTTATTACATTCTTTCACACATGTTTGTAAAGGCAGACTGCATGGCTAAGTGCTTGATTTTATGCACCTGTGACAATGGGACTGAATGAAACACCTGAGTTCAGTGATTAAGAAGTGTGGCCCAACACTTCTGTCCACGTAGTGTATGACATAAAGGGTGAAAAAGGCTTTTAAAACCTTCAGCAAACGTAAGTGTTTTATTTAATTTCACTGGTGATGCAGTTTTCACGTCCCATTGACAAGCAAAATAAAATTTAATTTAAATAATACTTCAAAATATCAGGATTTTTCCTGGCTTAAAATGGGATGCACAGAAGCATATTTTGTCTGCATATAGTTAAAACAAACAGTTTGTTTCCTTATTTAAAAAATGTGTTTGCTTTTCCTGTCATTTCTGGACATTTAATTATCAGAAGTGATTGGCGACCTATCTTGGGTGTACCCTGCTCTCACGCTGTGACAGCTGGGACAGGTTCCAGCTCCACTGTTGGATAAGCAGTTAAGAAAATGCATGATTAAATGAAATCCTACTACTAAAAACTGTTGCAGTCTTGCTGATTTTCTTTAAGGGAACAGGCAAAGGCTCGCTGGGGGGGTATGAGCATTTTTTTATGTAAGAAAAACCCTGACTAACTGCCCAATAAGTGCCCAGAAGCCTGTTACTAAACCAGCATTTACACTGGTGTGTCTCAAGCTGCATTGATGTGAGGTGTACTGTACTTACATTTATAATAAGCTGCAAATCAGGTGGTGCTTGAGGTTACAGCATAGGGTTTCTGAAGGGTTTGTGGTTACAACGTACCTACAAGCGCTGATTCAACACAGAAGCATAAATCCACTGTAAGATGGCTGCTGCGGGGCGAGACTTGTTTCTCGGAGGATTTTGTTTACACCTTGAACCTCACAGTACGATACAAAAGAAGCTCTAAAGCAAACACGAGAGTCATTCTAAAACAATATTGAAACCCAAGTTCCCCGAAAACTCAAGACATATTTACAACTCAGTGACTTTGATCATGTTCATATAAACCACCTCCTCAATTAGACCTCTGTGTTAGTATCTGGACACAGACCCTGCTAAGACAGGAAAAGATGAAGGCCACACAGTAAAACAAACTCTCAAATTACTCATGGAGGCATAAGCAAGGTCACATTCACAGTTAGTAATGTGAACAACATAATTCCCCAGTTTAACTTGTCATCATCATCATCATGGGTGATGGGTGTGTGAGCATCAGAACTAGACCACGGACCAATGGAAGAAGATGGCCTGGTCTGATGAATCATATTTTCTTTTACATCACAGAGATGGCCAGGTGAGTGTGCAGTGCTTACCTGGGGAACACATGGCACCAGGATGCACTATGGGAAGAAGGTAAGCTGGTAGAGGCAGTGGGCGATGATCTGCTAGGAAAATGTTGGGTCCTGTCATCGAGCTGGATGTTACTTTGACACATACCACTTACTTAAACATTGCTGCAGATCATGTACACCCTTTCATGCAAATGGTATTCCCTGATGGCAGTGGTCTCTTTCAGCAGGATAAAGCGCCCTGCCACAAAGCAAAAAAGGTTCAGGAATGGCTTGAGGAGCACAACAACAACTTTGAGGTGTTGACTTTGCCTTCAGATTCCCCAGATTTCAGTCCAATCATGCATCTGTGGGATGTGCTGGACAAACAGGTCCGATCCAAGCAGGCCCCACCTTACAACTTACAGGACTTAAAGGATCTGCTGCTAACAGCTTGGTGCCAGATACCGCAGCACACCTTCAGGGGTTTAGTGGAGTCCATGCCTTGATGGGCCTGGTCTGCTTTGGCAGCAAAAGGGGGACCAACACAATACTAGGCAGGTGGTCATAATGTTTTGCCTGATTGGTGTATGAACACATGGGGAGTGAAAAGAGGTGAGTAGAAAAGAAATCACGGGAAGTCTCCCAGCAGTCTGATAGGAACAGATCATTCAGGACTTTGCGTGTGAGAGGAAGAATTTTAAATTCAGTGGCAAAGCATATTTCAAATGCTGTACATACAATGTCAGGTGAATTTGTTAAGAGTGAGATTTATTGCTTTTACAGATTTCTCACACAAAATCCAGCCAAGGAGAAGCAGCAAGTTAAACATATCAGAAAGTTTCAGTAATTTATGTTTTTAAAAATGTTAGCACTACCCTATAATTTTCCATAGCCACAAGTGCCATCCTATAAATTCTTACAACTAAATTCATCCATTTGTCCTAAATTAGAGTAAAGGAGCAAATTCTTGACATTTTTGCTTGAAACTGACTTATTTTGCTGTTAAATATTTTTGCTGTTAACTGATTTATAAAATCCTTATTTCTCCCTTTCCTTCACTTATATTTCTAGTCTCAGGCAGCAGTGGCTCAGTCTGTTGGTGACTGGTGGGGAACCAGGGGCTGCTGAATGGGGCTGGCTCGAAACTCGCCTGTTGGTGACTGGTGGGGCCAAAACTCAGGACCCACCAAAGACTTACATATGAGGGCACACCAGAGGCCTGGGCAGGAGTTGATTCACCCTGAGAACTGCTGATGTGCCCTTGAGCAAGGCACCCAACCCTTACAGTATTCCTTGGTGCCTGTAATGGGCTGCCTTGTTTCTCTCACGTCTCACCACTGCATGTCACTTGTTCTGTGTGTGTATCATTCAGAACTGTATGACTGACAAAAAACTGTTGTGTATACAGGGTGTTTCAAAAAGGTGGACCCAATTTCAACTTGGTATATTTCTTGATAGCAACATGGTACAATTACACAAAGTTAAATGATTAAATGGGTTATCAAGGTTTATTAACCATTTTATCTATGCTCTATATGCCTTCCACCTGCTGCATGAACAACATCAAGACAATAGTTTAATTCGTCCGAAACACCCCTTAGACTGTTTTCGTCCACTCAGCCATCACTGCCGTGATTTTGTCTTTGAGGTTATTCAGATTAGTCGTGAATGGTGTGAGAGCATGTGGCTCTCTTGGAGGCCGTTAGCATCATGCAGTTATCCAGCCTAAATGTGTCGACATGAAACACAGCCAAATATGTCCAGAGTCAACAACGCGACAAGCGAATGAAAACATAAAATAGACTTGTTGATTTGGTTCACATGCAAAGTAATAATTGCTTAGTTTAGACAAGTGATGAGAGCAGAACTGGCTGCTGTGTGTTTCACACTTAGCTTAGCCTGTGTGTGTGTGAGATCTGTACATTTAGGCTTTTTCAACACATCCATGTAATATGGTTCAGGACAATAAACCTTGTGTCAGCTTTCAACACAACATGTGGTAGGAACAACAGAGTCAGAGTCAACGTAACGCTGTGTCCACACCTTTAACACATGAACTGGTGAAAGAGGCAGCGTGAGTGCTGGTGCGTGCGTGTGCATGTGTGTGAGGTGTAAACTTGCGTGCTGAGCAGACCTCACTTCTAAGACTGTATGGGAATGAAATGTCTTGGCTCACAAATATGTTTTTATGTCATCAGAGAGAGGTCAGAGGTCAACAAGGTGGCCAGGAGTAGGAAAAGCAAGCGGGTTGGTAGCACACAGACTGTAGAGAAAAACATTAACGCGGTGTGTGGTGAAGTGGGAGCTTCAGATGATGACAAAAACATTGAAATGGCTGCTGTACTGCAAGAAAACAGACAGCCAAATGGACTTTGTGTCTATCATCTCTTTTACAGATTACTGTGAAGCAAGGGACTGTGGTTTGGAGTTTTCCTTGTGTGTCTTGATTGGCAGACTGTGGTCGTGGTTCCCCTTTTTAAGAAAGACAACTGGAGGGTGAGCTCCAATTTCAGGAGCTCACACTTCCTCAGTCTCCCTGGAAAGGGCTATGCCAGGGTGCTAGAGAGGAGGGTTCACTTGCTAGTTGAACTTCAGGAACACTGGACAATCTCTTTGTCCTCTCAAGTATATTTGAAGATGCACGGGAGTTTGTCCAACCTGTCTGCATAAGTTTTGCAGACTTAGAGCAAGCATTTGACCTTGTCCCTAAGTGCGTCCTCCTGTGGGAGGGGTATCAGGCCCGTTGTTAGCGGACTATTCTCTGTAGAACTGTAGCCAGAGTTTGGTTTGAATTGCCAGGCATAAGTCGGACTCATTCCTGATGGGCATTGGACTCCACCAGGGCTGCTCTTTGTCATTCCTGTTGTTCATACTTTTTATGGACAGAATTTATAGATGTAGCCAAGTGATGGAGGGTCTCTGCTTTAGTGGCTCAAGATCACCTCTCTGCTTTTTTTGTGAATGACTTATTTCTTCCTAACTTCATCAGGCAGTGACCTCCAGTTTGGACTGGGGTGGTTAGCAGCTTAGTGTGAAGCGGCAAGCATGCGAGTTAGCACCTCCAAGTCTGCGCCATGATTCTAAGCCAGAAAAGAGTGGCCCACACTAGGTCAGGGACAAGTTGCAGCCCCAAGTGGAGGAGTTTAGGTATCTTGGGGTTTTGTTCATGAGGAGAGTGGGGAGAGTGGAGCAGGAGAAATGGAGAAAATATGGAACCACAGTGGCGTTACCAAGAAATGAATGTACGTCCAAAACTGATGAAAAGAGGAGACAAAAACTGGTCAGGAGGCTCCTAAGAGGCCTACAGCATCACCGAAGGAGCTGCAAGAATTTCTGGCAAGAACTGGTTATGTGGTACATGAGACAACAATCTCCTGTATTCTCCATATGTCTAGACAATGGTGTAGAGGCGGAAGATAGAAGCCTTTTCTTACAATGAAAAACATTCAGGCCTGGCTAAATTTTGCAACAAAAAATACATCAAGTCTCCCAAAAGCACGTAGCATGTGTTATGGTCTTTTGAAACCAAGGTTGAAATTTTTGGCCACAATTCTAAAATCAACACTGCACATCACCAGAAAAACACCATGCCCACTGTGAAACATGGTGGTGGCAGTATTATGCATGTTGTTTTTCTTCAGCTGGAAATGGGGCTTTTGTCAAGGTGAAGAGACATACACTTCTCACAAAAAGATAAGGATATTTGGCTTTCGAGTGAAATGTCAGGATGCATCTAAAATACACTATAACCTTTACAGGTGAACTTAACTTGACCTTCTCTACACTTCTGAATGCACATGTCCAACTGTTCAGTGTTTCAGTACTTTTTGCATAACTTGCTGTTCTCTAACAAGGTGCTTAACGGCAAAATTCACAACTGGTGTTTGATCCATGAATTGACCAGTGTTCTGGTTCAGTTAGAATTGGCATTTAAACAGTCCTCTTCCTAACAATTGATCAACACTACCTCGTCATTGCGAGGCTTCAAACAGGATGTTGTCAGAGGGAAGTGAGCTTAGAGTGTCACAGTGTCATCAGCAGGTTGCAACAGAGACACAGAGAGACTGGAAGCGTGACAGAAAGCCATAGAAGTGGACGTCCTTTGGCCACATCCCATGCTGATGACCACTTCATTGTGAACAGTGCCCTGCTGACCATGTGATGAATGCCACTCAACTCCAGGCTCATTTAAGGTAGGTGAGAGGCACCCAAGTGTCATGTCAGACCATTAGAAACCATTTACATCAGCGTGGTCTGCATGCTAGATGATCTGCAAGGGTACCTGACCACACCACCAGGCACAGGCGTCATCGTCTTGCGTGAGCCAGGGAGCATTTAGGCTAAACAAGGGTAGTGGGCCTCAGTGCTGTTCTCTGATGAAAGTCGATACACTTTGAGCTGAAATGATGGCCGCCACTGACGTTGGAGACATCAAGGAGAGCGCTATGCATCAGCCACTGTTGTCACCAGACAAGCCTTTGGTGGTGGTGGTGGTGTTACAGTCTGGGCAGGTGTGTCTAATCAATACAGAACCTTGTGAATGGTACAGTGACAAGCCAACACTACCTGAATAACATCATTAATCCAGTCATTGTGCCCCTGCATGAACAACACAGGCCTAATTTCATCTTCATGGACGACAATGCTCCAGCTCATCGAGGTCACATCATTAGGGAACGGCTGGGGTACCTCCAATGGAGTGGCCTGCACTTTCTCCAGATCTGAATCCCATAGAAAACCTCTGGTGTCACCTGAGTCACCGTGTGGACGCTCGTAACCCTGCACCCCAGAACCTCCATGACCTGAGGGCCGCCCTTCAAGAAGAGTGGAATACCATGCCTCAACAGACAACAGCATGAGACGTCGTTGTCAAGCTGTAATTGATGGTCAAAGTCATGTGACAAGTTGTTGAGACCTTGACCTTTTTTGTTGTGGTATACCCACCACTGCTGCTGGCTTTCGTTTGAGGAAATCACCACTGTATGCTTCTGCTTAAAAGCCCTACTTTCATGATATAACATCACTGTAGCGTGAACTTTTTACGTTTTCCATAAACTTCATCCAAAAGACAAACATCCTTCACTTTTTGAGTAGTGTATGTATGTGTGTGTAATGTACCTAAGTATTGAATTTAAGGTGACATTGGCTGAATGGTTGATGACTGAGTGAGGGGTGGGAATTAATAAGTATTTATATACTTATTAAGAAGTATTTATATACTTCTTGCTTCTCTTTTTTGGACTCGCAACTGAGGACTTTCTCTTTTGTTGTTTGTTGCTCTTTTGTGTTTATACAAATACCTTTTATTATATCTTCTTTTGTTTACATGTCCGAAATAAACTAAATAACAACCACTTGAGGTGACATACACACACACACACACACACAGAATCAGAATCCTTTATTAATCCTCAGGTAAATTTTGCTGTGTTACAGATGTTAAGTTAGACATAAATAGATTAAAAAAATTAAAAATATATAAACGTGTATGTACAAATTGCAATATGTAATATACAGGTGCATCTCATTAAGCTGAAATATGATGAAAAAGTTCATTAATTTCACTAATTCAATTCAAAAAGTCAAACTGATCTATTTTTTAAGTTCATCGGGCACAGTGATACACTTCACGTGTTTTTCGTTTTTGTTTAGATGACTCACAGCTGATGAAAACACTAAATTCAACATGTCAGAAAATTAGAATATTGTGAAAAGTTCGATGTTGTGACTCATGATGTCTCGCTCCTGATGAACCCCTGCAGAGGTTTCCTGAGCCTTTAAACGTCTCAGTCTGGTTCAGTAGGACACAACCATGGAAAGGCTGCTGAGTGGTCAGCTGTCCAGACGACAGTCGCTGACACCGTCCACAAGGAGGGTGAGCTGCTAAAGAAGCTGGCTGTTCAGAGGGCTGTATCCAAGTATTTTAACAGAAAGTTGAGTGGAAGGAAAAATGTGGCAGAAAAAGGAGCATAAGAAACAGAGATAACAGCAACCCTGAGAGGACTGAAGGACAGGACATTCGGGAGTCTGGAGAAGACTCACGATGACTGTGGCTGGACTCAGAGCTTCAAGAACCACCACTCAGACCTATCCACACCATGTCTCATATCTGTCACATGCTGTGTCACACCGCTCCTGGACCAGAGACAACGTCAGAAGTGTCTTACCTGGGCTGAGGAGACAAAGGACTGGGCTGTTGCTCAAGTGGTCCAAAGTCCTCTTTTCAGATTTTAGATTTCATTTGGAAATCAAAGTCCCAAAGTCTGGAGGAAGAGTGAAGAGGCACAGAATCCAAACTGCCTCAGGTCCATTGTGAAGTTTCCACAGTCACTGATGATTTTGGGATCATGTGCTGGTGTTGGTCCACTGGGTTTCATCAAGTCCACAGTCAGCTCAGTCATGCACCAGGACATTTTAGAGCACTTCATGGTTCATTCTGACCAGCTTAATGGAGATTTTCATTTTCCAGCAAGACTTGGCACCTGCCCACACTGCCAAAAGTACCAACATCTGGTTTAATGACCGTGGTATCACTGTGCTTGATTGGCCAGCAAACTACCAGACCTAAACCCCACAGAGAATCTATAGAGTATTCCCAGGAGGAAGATGAGAGACACCAGACCCAGCATTGCAGGTGAGCTGAAGGCCGCTGTCAACGCAACCTGGGCTTCCATAACACTTCAGCAGAATCACCGCGTGATCAGCACCACGCTACGCAACGCCACACTGATGCAAGAATTCATGCAGAAGGAGCCCCGACCAAGTATTGAGTGCATATATGGATATATTTTTCAGTAGGCCAACAATTCTCTAAGAACTTCCTCCTTTTCAATGGTCTTATGTAATATTCTAATTTTCTGACATATTGAATTTAGTGTTTTCATCAGCTGTGAGTCATAACCATCAAAATATAAACAAACACTTGAAATAAATCACTGTGTGTAATGAACCTATAAACTACATGAGTTTGAGTTTCTGAATTGAATTAGTGAAAAAAGAACTTTTTGTTGATATTCTAACTTATTGAGACACACCTGTAAATAAGTCCAAAGTTAGACACTGTGTACAACGTGTACAGATGTGCTGACAAAAGAAACAGTCCAGGTAATAAAGGGAGGAGTTAAAGAGTGTGATGCCCACAGGTAGGAATGATTTCCTGTGGCGTTCTGTGGAATGAGTCTGCCGCTGGACGTGCTCCTGTGTCTGTCCAGCACGTCATGGAGAGGCTGTTAAGGATTGTCCAATATTGTCCTTAACTTGGACAGCGTCCTCCTCTCTGACACCGCTGTCAGAGAGTCCAGCTCCACACTCACGGCGTTACTGGTCTTGCAGGTCAGTTTGAGTCTGTAGGTGTCCACTACTCTCAGTCCGCTGTCCCAGCACACTGCAGCACAGAGGATGGCGCTGGTTAGTAAGATGTCTGAGCTTTACAGAGGACTTTTTTATAGTTTAACACTCTGCAATCTGGACTCTGTTTTCATATTTGACCTTAAAAACTGTTCACCTGTTCACTCGTTTGGTGTCACTTTGTAACTTTACAGTTATTTTGTTCATCTTGACAAACTGTATTAACACACTGGACCTAAACTCACACAAACATAAACTCAGAGTAGAAAGAAGTTTGATTTTTTTTTTTACTCTGAAAATCACAAACATGTTTAATGAACCATTTTATGAAAATATAAAGTACACATTTCAGAAACGTCTGTATAAATTTAGCAAAGAACAAAGTTATGACAAGTTTTTACATTATGATGCAGGGAATGTTTTTATACAACTATTTACAAAACAATCAAGTGAAACACAAACACACAGGGACACACACCACAACACACTCTGTCCCTCCCAAAACTTTCCCCTCTTCCTTAGCAACCATAAAATGTTTTGATTGGCTGATGTGGTGTATTTTTCCACCAATAGAATAAGGGGTGTGATTTTTTTTTTTCCTTTATATTTTTCTTCTGCACCAAATGTTTAAAAACCCTCAGAAAAATCATGGAGGAAATTATTTATCATAAGTCTGGTTGTACTTGTCCTTTCTGCGTGATTTAAAAACTCTGAATAAGGGACAGGTGGACAATAGACAGCAAATAAAACTTGCTTTTGAGTTTTCCAGTCAGGGTGATCAAGGCTAAGAGTAAGGCTTTCAAATGAATTATAACTGTTTAGGAATTTGGTTGATCAGTAGTCTAGAGTTAAAGATTGCTGCCACTCCTCCTCCTCGGCCTGTGCTTCGAGGATTCTGACAGTTAGTATGACTCGGGGGGGTTGATTCATTTAAACTGATGTATTCTTCCTACTGTAACCAGGTTTCTGTGAGACAAAACAAATCAATGCGTCGATCAATTATTAAATCATTCACTAACAGGGACTTAGAAGAGAGAGACCTAATATTCAGTAGTCCACATTTAATTGTTTTACTCTTTGGTGCAGATGGAATGGTTACATTATTCTTTCTTTGGGAATTTTTACGATCAACTCGTTTTTTACTAATTTTTGGTGGATTTATTTAAGGTGGTCTGGAAGCAGACACAGCCTCTATGAAGATGGAGTTTTGGGAGGCATGTAAGACTACAACTCTGCTTCCTGGTCCCAACTCTGGACAGTCATGTTTTGGGGGGTTTAATAAAATTGGCCAGATTTCTAGAAATGAGAGCTGCTCCGTCCAAAGTGGGATGGATGCCGTCAC
>VUQH01070265.1:0-22979 GCA_015106775.1 Etroplus canarensis
ATGCATATTATGTGTCTGTCTTTTAGTGTGTGTGTGTCTGTGTGTATGTGTCTGCAAGGAAGACAGTGAGAAAAAGAATTGTTAATGGAAAAAAAAGGTTACTTTGGAAATTCTCTGATAATTGGTGTCTTAAAAGGAGCTCATTTTTAACTATGTCACCACGACTGCTCGATGACAATTAATCTGTTTGCGGCTGCTTCCTTGGCATCTGTGCCAATTACTTTATATGCTAATATATGTAAATGACATCTCAGATGCCAGTTTCAAGTATTATGCGAGTGTCGTATTGTGTCTTTTTTGAGTCATATTATTGAGGCTGATCAACAATGCAAGTGCTTTAAATTTGGAGGTGTGTTAAGTTCTGCATTTCGTCATAAACCACTGCAGCCAACACATTTCCCTTGCACACCCATAGCTGATACATTTAGTTTGAAAACCAAGATTCTTTCTTGGGTTTGTTCCTAGAATTTTACTCTGTCAGAATCTTTAACTAAAGTATTAGATTAGATAAGATATCACGTCAGTGTTTATGCACATTAAATAAAGAACTGTAAAAAAGAGGAGTGTCATGTCAGGAAAATTTGACTATTTTTTCCTACTCAGAGAAACATGGGTAACTATGGTTATTTTTTTTCTCCTGAAAAACATTATTTTTCAAACCAAATTCTGAAAAAAGGACAGCTTTACCTATGGTTTTGGCATATATGCTGATTTAACCCTAAACCCATATCGTAACTATCAGAATATGTCATTTTTTATTTTCCCAAGTCTTGGCAATGATAGGAAAAAAACAAAGCAACAGCATAAAAAAAAAACATCTCTTTATTTGTTTTTATTAAATATAAGGTTAGGTTTATATACTTACTTGCCATCACCAACAGTGATTTAGATTTCACAGTTAAAAAAGTAACTGCGCGACATTCTTAATGCTAGTATGAACTAGTATGAATGCTAGTATGGTAGCAGGCTGAATATCTTGAATACTTGTCTTTAAAAATGAAGTAGATAATTGGAAATATTCGTGTAACTGTTCTTCTCATGCAATTTTATGTTTTTTTTTCAATTTTAACTAGAAGTTATAGATTAATTTTTATTTACACTGTTAGAAACATTCTATAGACTTCATCTGATATCATAACAGCCCCACTGGTGTTGTGCAGAACTGCTGCAGGAGGGATGTGGCCAGCAAGATGAAAAATATGAAATTAAAGTTAGTTTTATCTGTATGGTTATTCATTTAATGAATCTGTAAGTTGGTTCAATATGCATTATGACATGTTGGTATATTAGAATACTTACAATACAAATAGTTGCTATATTGTGAAATTGTATGTTTATACACTAGATTTGGAAGTGCATAACTGTGCAAAAAACATACAATGGAAAGTTACAAGCACATCAAATAACATTTACATCTACAATACATTTAATATATATAGCATTTAATAGATTTGAAGAGTGTTGTACATCATTTTCTATAACCAGGGTCACAGGGTACCAGTGAAGGTTCAGTTCCCTGACAGGACAGCTTATAAAATTAAAATCTGCACATAAAGGACATAATATGTTCTGGCTCCTGGGTTTTTGCAATAGTAAATATGAAGCTATGACCTCTGACCGTTTAAAGGAAAAAGTGTTTAGATTTTTTTTTTAAGTTTCAGTATCTATTTTTAATTCCCTACTTTAAAGAACAAGTTCTTGTTATTTTTCAGACTCTGACCATGGTAAATATGATCTACACTAGAACCATCACAGTAGCAGTCACTTTTACATTTCAGAAAACTAAAGAAGAAATATCTGAATTATTTCAATAAAGCACATGAGATGAGAGCGTAAATAACAGTGCAATTGTTCTTTTGTGTTATACTTAAATTTTAACATGTATTTTAACTTTATTTTATCTGCCTAAAAACACAAAACACAAAGTTATATTTGAGTTTAAATGATGGTATTATTAATATTTTTCAGATTTTCCACAGATATAATGATAATATTCTTCAATTTTTTTTGTCTTTTAGAGTGAAAATGTGACATTGTGGCAGCTAGTGTAGACATGAACAATGCATATATGTCTTCAGTCTGTATTAGCTGTGTTGGCATGTAAGGATACCTGTGAATACAAACATTTACTGTACTGTAAAATTGTTTGACTAATACGCCTGATGAAAATGCTTCATGTGTTCTGTATTAGCATTGCATTGAGTCTATCAGTGCTATTGTTCTACTACTGTATACCGCTCTTGCATTTATATAGATTACTGTAGGTGGATGTATGTATTGCAACTTCTGTGTGGAAGGTGTCTATGTATTATTTTAATATTTTTTTGGGGTAAGCATTATAGGTTTACATAATAGCTTGGTAATAGGAATGGAATGAAATTAGAATACATTATGTGGATAGAGAAAGCTAATACTCTCTGATCAGAGGGAAAACAGTCACAATGAAGCCAGGCATGTAGGAGCTCAGTGGGACGGCGCAAAATAACACAAATCATTTCAATTTACAGTAAGACACATACTGTGTTTGAACATACATTCGTGGGAATTAACTAAGAGCTGTTAATACATTATATGTCTACCTCATTAAACATAACAAGAATATCTGACCTGGAATCTTATCTTGATATGATGTTGATTCGATGCCACTGTTCCTGAACATTTCAGTGTGACCTGGTTCTAGCTGATGCTCTTTCTCTCTGCTACGTCAGGAAACTTGAGCATCTTTCACTGTACAACAAACGGAGGCATTGTTAGTTGTTGGAGGTGGAACGATGCTGAGCAAATGTTAATGAATGCACTTTCAGCATATTCACAGTCCTTTTCCCCTTTCTATAAATTGTAGTAATTACCAGCATTTCCTGCGCACACACACACACAAACAGACACACATACACACACACACAGACAGAGCACTGCTTAAAGGGGCTTTTCTGTCATTCTACGTCTTCCACTGCTCTGTCTGCAGCCTTCCATCACTCCAACTGAAGATGTCACTGTTGTATACCAAATAGCTGCTTCCTGCTCCTCGCTGTGTATGTCTGAGATGAGTGAATGTTTTCATGTTCATCAGTAAGAAACAAAGCTATGTTATTGTATTTAAGATGTTTGACTGTGAAGTTTTGACAATGCAGGGAGTACTGCTAGAAAAAAGAAATCCATTAGAATTAGTCCAGCTGAGTGATCTTTAAGAGAGAAACACATTCAGCTCAAAACAACTAAATTAGATGTTTGAATTTGATTAAGCATATGAAGATAATCTGCATTAATATGAAATTTCCAAGAAACAAAATTCATAACTTTTGCTCATTATTTTCTTATTTGCAGTTTATTTGGCTTTAAAAGGCAAAGAACCCTCACAGTGTAAGAAAATATTTAAATTAATGTGTGTTATTCTTGTGGTAAAGTATTAATTACATAAAAAATAAAAATAAAGTCTCCTTTCTAAGGGGGAGGAGATGGTGCCACACACGTGCACTCTTGTCCAGCTTCACATTAATCTTTTGGAGCACATGCTGGGTTATTTACCAATTTTTTTGGTAATTACAGCATCAATGTTATGATTTGATAATTATTCTGAGGTTCAACAGAACAGATTCAGAGAGATGACAAATAAAATAAAAGCGTGAACATGAGGCGGCGCTGAAATGGTGCTTGAATAAAACATATAATAGCCTGTGATGCTGTATGCATAAACATCACTTTTACTCCAGTCTGTGCATTTGCACATTTGCACACTGAATATCATATGTGATGTTACAGATATATTAACCATTAGATTTGACATTTTTAGTGTGTGATTTTTTTTTTGGGTGTATGATTGGTCTGTTTTTGCTTTGCAGCTTTCCTGACTTTTTTCTCTTGACTGTCTGTGGAAATCCAGGGAACAGCATTTAAATTCACCCAAAGCAGACACTGATCAATCCAACCTGGATTATTACAGGCACTGGTAATATAATCAAAATCATTGACAGGTGAATATTCAAAAGTTGGCCTCAAAACCCAGTCACGTTCCCTACAGTATCATCAGTTGCCGAATGTTGCCAAAAAAAAAAAAAACCCAGTTGTACATGCAGCGTGTAAAATTGAACATGTGTGTAGACATTTTGTGTAACTGTATCTGTGTGAAACATTCACACACTGAACCTAATTTGCAGGCTTAGAAAAACAATAAAAAAAAACAACTTGTAGAAAAATGTAAACTATATCGAAAATTTTCATGCACGTAAAGTAATGTAAAGTTGGAGAAAAATCATTCATACCATTTAGAGTGATCACACACACACACACACACACACACACACACACACACACACACACACACACACACACACACACACACACACATAAGCACGTAAAGACACTTCTTCTGTCTCTCAAATGTGGCCAAAACCCCAGAGGGACCAAAGTCATTTTTCATGTAATTACAGAAAACCTGCATGACTGGCTTTGAGGCAGCTTGTGAAAAAAGGGACATTAGCTTTATTACACTGCAGACAACAACTAAGCAGTAACTCTTACTAAAAGAGTCTTTTGCTCATTTCATTTTTAGTTGATGTTTTTAGGCAGTTCAAGGAGTTGTTTTTTTTTTAGATGGTTGAGGTATGTTGTCCTCAAATACCCATCGCTTCATGAAACTCTTCTCTTACAACATTTAAAGCATTTAGCTAAACAGTTGATCCAGGGCTTAACTTTAACAATCCACCAAGCAGTTTCACCTAAGCACTGTGTTCTTTGTATCTAAAACACCCACCCTGGTCCCCATCTAAACCCTGCACGTCTTTCAGACTTACTGCTCGTGTATTAGTTCACAATAGTGGAATTTTTCCAGAATTGAAGCACTCAAATATATCATCGTATGACCCAACAGTGACAACTACAGTCTGCTGCAAAGGGGGACAGTAGTAGAAAGGAATTTTCCCCCAGGACAGATCAGTACAGACTCGGTGAACTGACGCTGTCTTTGAGGTGTGCACCAAGTCCGCAGCAGCATTAGAAGAGGCAGCTCTGAGGTAATGTTTGTCTCTGCCTACCTTGAAAATATACCTGTCATTTGAGCACTGACAAACCTGACACGTTCTTTTCTTCCTCTTTTTATTTCTTTTTGGAGAGATGGGACCTAACTTGATGAGAATATAGACTGGTTTTATCTATACGTTCTTACTATAAAACTCATAAAAATGTCTTTTCTTCCCAGAATAATCATAATTTATCCACTTAAAGATACCAAAATGACCCTTTTATCTGCTAGAACTTAGATTATACATTAAATTGATGAAAGCACTGAGCCAAACCACTTTATGGTTAAATTCAGGTGCTTCATTCGGTCTCATTGCCGCAGGTGTATAAAATCAATCACCTAGGCCTGCATTCTGCCTTTACAAAAAAGATTGTGAAAGAATTTGTTCTAAAGAGCTCACTGAATTTGAGTGTAGTTCTGTAATAAGATGCCCCTGTTGTAACAAGTCTGTTTGTGAAATTTCTTCCATCCTAGATACACCATGATCTACTGTAAATGGTATTGCAAAGTAGAAGCATTTCAGAACCACAGCAACTCAGCCACAAAGTGGCAGCCAACGTAAAGTTACAGTGTGGGATCACTGGGTGCTGAGGCACATAGTGCAAAAAACCATCAACACTATGCTGACTCAGTAACTGCAGAGTTGCAAACCTCCTCTGGCAGGAACATCAGCAAAAAAAACTGTGCCGCAAGCTTTACAGCATGGGTTTCCATGGCTGAGTAGCTGCATGCAAGCCTTACATCACCAAGCACAATGCCAGTTGTTGGATGGAGTGGTGTAAAGCGCACTGCTATGGGACTCTGGAGCAGTGGAAACGTGTTCTGTGGAGTAATGAGTCACACTTCTCTATCCGACAGTCTGATGTATGAGTCTAGATTTCGCAAATGCCAGGATATATTTACTGTTTGGACCTGTCTGGGTGATCTTGACTTTACATTGAGCAGTAAGCAGCTCGACTGCTACAGCACAGTGGGTTGACATCCTAATATGTGTCCCACTGTCACCTTCAAAACCCTGCCTCAAGCAGTAAGCTTTCATCCGTTAGGTTTCTCTGATGTACATGTCATTTGTAAAAGCTCTCCTGCTAGTGTGCTTGTCAGTAGTTCTTTTTCCATTTTTATCAAAGCAGCTTTAATCCATTCTTTCACTTTTTCTTGCTTATCTGCCCAGAGGTGGAAGGTGGGTGAGGTCCAGAGTCTATCCCAGCTGTCACTCAGCAAAAGGTAGGGTACATCCTGAAGAGGCTGCTAGTCCATCACAGGGCTAACACAGAAACAGAGACAACCATTCACACAAATTAACTAACAGGCATTTCTTTGGATCATGGAGGAAGCTGGAGCAAGGACAGGGAAAACCATGCAAACTCCATACAGAAAGGGCCTGTCCAACCAGCAGGTTTGAACTCAGATCCACAGCACCACACTATTATCGTTCAGTAAAAACTTTTAAATTATCAGTGTGTGGTTATCACTGTCACCTCACAGCAAGAAGGTCCTGGGTTTAAGCTTACTGGCTGGGTGGGGCCTTTCTGAGTGGAGATTGCATGTGCCTTCATGGGTTCTCTCCAGGTACTCTGGGTTCCTCCCACGGTCCAAAGACATGCTTGTTTGAGAAACTGGTGACTCGAAATTAAATTGGCTGTAAGTGTGAATGATTGTCTGTGTCCATTTATGAGCCCTGTGACAGACTGGTGACCCGTCCATTGTGTACCTATCTTTTGGTTTTATAGCATACAGCTGCAAAGTTATATTTCACAGAGCGTAGAACAGTTTACTAGCAGAGAATTAAACTGTTAAAGTGACAAAATGAATATCTAGGAACAATTTAAATTAATTAGGTGGGCAGGAACCTGGACATCACAGTGGTGCGGTGGTTAGCACTGTTACCTCACAGCAAGAGGATCCAGGTTCAAATCCAACAGCCAGCTAGCTTAGGCCCCCCTGTGTGGAGTTTGCATATTCTCCCCGAGCTTTCATGGGTTCTCTCCGGGTGCTCCAACTTTCCCACAGGTCAAAATCACGCAAAGGGGTTAGGTTAACTGGCAATTCCTTGTCTGTGTTGGCTCTGCGACAAACTGGCAACCTGTCCAGGGTGTACCCCACCCCTTTGCCCATGATAGCTAGGATGGCCCCCCTGCGCGACCCTGAAGTGGATAAGCAGAAGAGGATGGAATGAAAAGGTGGCAAGAAATTCAACAGATTACTGCTGTTAATCATCTGAAAAAGTGATTTTATCAGTGTTTGCTGCTTGTTTTTGCTGCCCTCAAATGCCCAATAAAATTTGTTAGTGTGGTTTATTTTGGCATTTAGCCATTATTTAATGGCAGTTGTAAATCTTTAGGCTTAAATAGTCTTTGTTTTTTAAACAAATGGAAGGAAACTCCAAAGAATAAAGACACCAAGAATAGTAAATTAAATGCTTCCAACACCCTTATAATATGTTGAGTTTCTGAGTTGTTACTTTACATTTGATAAGTCTCAGTTGGCACACAAACATTAGTCTTGTTTGCTGAGATTCATCTTGAGTTTTCAGAAGGGTAAAAGAAAATGATCACACTAAATATTAAAACTTGTGTACATTTTTTTTTTTTTGCTCTTTCCACCATCAATCTGCTGGAAGATGAAACAGAAAGGAAGAGGAAAACTTGTTTGACATATTTGTTTTAAAGAAAACCCTTTAGAGAATGCATCCATATTCTTGCAGTCTGTTCTAGATGTCTCTTCAGCAGAAACCTTTAGTTCAAGCGCTAAGAACTACTTACGCATCTTGTGAGTTTCTGTCCCAGGAGACACTGCTTTGTTCAGCCGTCGCATATTGTCACCAGAAACCTATCCTTTTGAAGCACAGTGATTTATGAAGGCGCTGATGGCTGCGGCATCTGTGCCATTTGACAATGCTCCAACTGCTTTTGTGCCCTCTTCAGGAGTCACAAGTGACATCAGATCATAGTCCAGATCATGTTTTTTATTCTTCCCCTTGTGGCAACTGTAGAAGATAAATAAAGCAGGAAATTCCGCTTTATCCACACAAAGCAGTTCTCTCTCTGCATGTCCTACAAATATCAGTGTCACTACATGACAGGGTCATTTCTTTTCCTGCAGAAGAGCAAAGAGTGTAAAGACATTGTTTAGCACAGTATCATGAGTCACCGTCCATCAGGCTTTCATTTTGACTTTAACTAGGCCAGAATGTGACACTCACTAATGAATGACCGTCCAAGAAATGTCATTTGTATTGCCTGAGCTCAGTATCGCAAAGCAAATAAGTGCAATATAACATTACAATCACCATAAATCACTGTACTGTAGGTATAAAGCCTCTTTAAAATCACTGAAGGCGAGTGAAAGTGAGATTCACTCCCCTTCATTGCTCTCTTTATCCTGTCTTCCCTTTGTCCTATTCTTTATCTCATTACCATCACTGAAGCTGACCTCAGAGCATCCATCCCTGCCCTACAGACAAATCTCTGACCCTGTGCTGAACTGTAGGATCATCTACCACTGTCACAGCCTCATCTACCACTGTTGCCGAATAACCTCCACATCTCAGGGGTCATTTGGTGTGCATTACCTACCTTTTCAATTAAACCTTTCTTAAAGTGAATTTCAAATGAATAGTGAATGTGGATTGGATAGGAAAGAGCCATGAATGGAAAATATGAACTAGAGGAATGACCTGAGATACCACCTGTCAGACATCAGGCCTTTACTCTTGTTTACAGCCAACACTGGCTATTATTTACAGGGAGCCACACAGACAGAAAACTATTATACAAGTGGTTATTACAGTTCATGACACCGTGTGCACACTTAACCACAGGCTCAGGGAAGTTGGGGTCCCATAGATACAAAGTCTATGAGACACAAATTGTGGAAAAAATATGTCCTTTCAGAGACTTCTCTGGAATATGCATGTCAAGTCAATCCAGCAGCAGATAACATGATTGAAAGGGTCTGTAGCACTGACTTCAAAACACTTTTGTCACCAGCATTGTAGGATACATATCAAAAGAAGTACTTTCAGGTATCTCTTTACGTCTTTTGGGTTGAAGGTGAGGGTGTTTCCATATCTTGGCAAAGCATGAGTGGAGAGAGGGAGAAGATTAATGATATAATAGCTCTGACCACACGGTTTAGTTATTTAAACTGGCAGCATCAGCTCAAATTGTTTCATGGCTTTCTGCAATGATACATTTAGGAGCGTGTCTAGACAGGTTGTAAGATGCTAGGGGAGAGAATTCATTGCAACTCCCTCTGAACTCAGCCAAGAAAGGAGCTTGGAAGCTATGACACCATCGTTAAAGTACACGCAGAATGCTTACTTCCCAGTAAGTTGTTTGTGCACTTTTCTTTTCTTATGGAAAACAGAAGATATTTAAAATTTAAACATTTGAAAGCGACTAAATGATTGCCTTGCTCCGTTTCAAGTTAATTTAAAAGATGTTTCTTGTAAGGTGGGCGATCTGTGAATTATGTTTCCTCAAACTTCAGTCTAATTTTTGAAGAACTAAGAGCTAGGGTGTCAAAGCGACAAGAAATAGTCAAATCAAAGTGAGAAGATGGTGGCTTCTTTGGAAGGGCAAGGAAATGCTGTCAGGTGCTGCTGGGCCAGCTGACTGTCACGACACTGGATGATATTGTTATATTTCATAAGCGTCTCTGAGTCTTACAGGGTTGTAGTGAGTTTGGTGTTTTTGTTCAAAACATCCCATGGCAGGATGCTCGAGACGTTGGAGGATTACTGTAAGCTTAGCTCAGGTGACTTCTTCTGGGGGGGCAGGTATGAGGGCCCACCATAGCCCTGTTCCAAACCACTCCAAAAACAAGGAAAAGTATCATATGGGGCGCTCAGATCATTTGAAGACCATTACACACCATCAAAGGCAGCTTTTGACAAACACAAAATGTTTATTACCCCATGTATCAGATGCATTTCTGTTCCATGATTAAATATTTCAAAAGCTTTCAAAATCAGGTTAAGCGGGCTGGTATGTTCATTCAGGTGGGTGCCTCAAAATCCTCCCAAAGAGCTTATTCAGCCTGTATTCTTACCTTAATGCTGCTGAGAATACCCTGAAGCTATTTGACCACTGTGTTTACCTGTAAAATCAGATAGACCATAGGAACTCAAGATAGACCCTGTGAGGGCCAAACAGTTGTGGATCTCTCTTGTGGGGAGTGGATATTGTCAGCTATCTCGAGCTTCCATCGCAGAGTCTCAAACAGAGTTAAGAGAGTGCATGAATGAGCTCTGTACCCATACAGTATCTCTGGAATCACATAAAGACAACCTTGTGCTCTGCAATTTACTGTGCGGCGTTCAGGTGCTTGTGCATGTCTCAACCAGAGGAAAAACAAAAGTATGACTGACATAATCATGTGTCAGAAGATTTATGATCAGAGAGAGCGAAGGGGAGAGAAAAACTGGAGAGTACATTTTCTTTCACCTCCTCCTCCTCCTTCAAATTATTGTTTTTAGTACTGGCCACTTGTTTGAGTGAAATGTTGGAAACTGTTGAAACAGAATAGACTCTCAGAGCCATTTGTTAATGAAAGCCTTGTAGATGCATGATTTAATTACTCTTTTACTGTGACATTATGGATCATTTCCTTATTCACTGGTGGTATATTTTCAGTAGTCACACATCTTCTGTGAGTAGACGCAAGTTGTTCATGTTTGATGTGCAACTTGCTATCCATATAAAGGATGGCAGATTAGGTAGGACTACATAAAGAAATGAAATCACTCTGTAAAATGCAATTAAGTTTAGGCTCATTATATGAATTGGAAATAAATCCTGAATTCAGCCTCTGGTTTTGACACATCTGCATCATCAAATGCATTTAAATTTTGGCTATAAATCTGATCACTGCTATAGCCAAGCTTGATCTAATGATAAAACATAGAGCAGGATAGGTCTTGCTTAGATAAATTTTAAAGGCTCATTGTTGGCATTGACGCTAATTGCTGGATGGAGCTCACTGCTGGGCTGCCCTGATGTATCAGGTCATGGGAGCAGATTGGGAAGCTGTGGCAGTCCGCCAGCAATAACAAAGGGAGTGAGCCAGACTACTAACCATAAATCTGCAGCTACCACCAATTTCCAACTACCGCAGGTGATGGGTGAGCGTGTGTGTTTGTGTGTCTATGTGTGTGTGTTCATAAACAAAACTCCAAAGGATAACACTACCCCACTTCAGAGCAACATGGATATTACACCCCTGAACATCTTGGCATGGGCCCGGTCCTGTTTATGGAGAAACACAGCTAAGAGTATAATTAGCAATTCAGTGATCCTGCAGGGTGTCTGACTTAGGCTGAAATATCAAAGAAGGTGGTAGTTTGTGCTTGTGACTCAACAAGAATGAAGTGACTATGGCCTCTGTGTGGTGGGGTTTGCACCTGACTGGAAAACACTGCAGGTGGATTACCTAGAACAGTATCTAAACTGCACTGTTTGTTTTTAAAAAGGCATGTTTTGCTGTAAATAACAGCATCAAAGGTTTCACGGTGTAAATCTTCAAAATCCGCATTAGCTGAACCAAAGGGCACCTTGTAACTTTAGAGCGCCATATTCAAAGTATCCACACAAAGCTGGGATTTCGCCCCTGTCATTCAAATGTGGGATCACTGCAAGTGAAAGTAAATGGGTGACACATATAAAGGTCTCTGAGCTCAAAGTGCTTTGTTCATGAGATAGTGTGATGTGCATCTTGCACACAAAACCCTAGTTTAGTTTTAACCAGAGCTTTTTGAGCAGCTGCCTTTTCTTATGCATGTCTTTTGTATCAATATTATGAAAGCTGAAAGCTTTTGTCAGACAGAGACAAGCCCCTGTTATTATCCCTTCACGCCCTTTTCCCTTTATTCCGGGTAGATTATCACCGCCAATGACACACGATATGGCTAATCTACTGTAAATTAAACTTGGATTCTCATGTGTCTTTGCTTTTGCACAAAGGATGTGGAAAAAGGTGCTTTTACAGAGAACATGCCCATGTGGAAAGACTCTAATATACAGCACAGGTGAAAAATTTACAGGTCACATTTGTCAGTCCCAGGAGATTACGGGGAGCAGGTTTTCCATCAACACCTTCGGGTCCATCTCCTCACTTCACTTCCCTGCCAATGAGAGTGGAATCTGTAATGACTCCGGGCTTTTGCATCGTTAACATTTTCCTGACATGCTGGCCAGCCTCTCTTGGAGACTGCCCTGCATTTTCTCCGTTGCACTGGAGTTGTTGTAGCAACTAGTGGCCCAGAAGTGAATGAAGCAGATGTGCGAGTCATCTATCACCTGACAGCTCCCACTCCCCCAACTGAGCAAGTCATCACTGTGACAGTCTGTCCAACCAGTCTCATGAATTACACCAGTACCCTACCATTAGTGGACAAACACTTTTCTTCTGGGACACATTCAGTTGCTTCCCAGTCTGCAAGATGGGCCCTCAATTGAGCCTGAATAACTTTCCCCTCTCAAAGAACATCTCTGTTTCTGCAAGTATTGCATACATTGTACTAGTCCTTTGAGAGCTGATTTATCGTTGTGGAAACAGTATGGTATTAGGAAACATCCTTCTTTATTTTATGATAGTGCAAAATGCTCAATAATGATAATACTTGTATGTTTATTTGAATGGCGTTATGGCTCTATCAGTTGATTCTCTTTTTATTGAGCAATTAAGGTAATTAGGGCCATAAATGCTCAACAGCTTTTCTGTGTCAGTTTTTATGGTGACAAAAAGATAGCTAGTGTTCCTTTTCTTTTATTTACAATTATTTTTAACTTCACTAAGATACACTAATTCACTTTAAAACATATTACAACTGTTGAAGTGTATTTGATCTAGATAAAACAGCTGCCTAGGTTATTCCTTCATGTTATAAATGATGAAAGCTGATGTCTGAATAAGAAATGATGGAACTCATGTCTTGTGAGTGTTATTCTTTTCCTGTATTCCATCAGTAGTAGTCATGAAATGCAGTAAACACAGACATTTGAACAAATATGAACAATCTCTATCACTTATAATATACAAGTATGGCAGTGACAGCAGGGGCCAACTTACATATATCAGCTTTGTTTCACAGGGGTTTAAAAACAGATGTCGGGGTTAGAAGGAGACATTGAATATGTAAAATATATAAATAAAACATTCATATAAAAATAGGCTTTTACAAAATATACTCTATTAACCAATATTCACCAAATGTAGAAAGTGTGCCCGTGTCTTTGATCAGTGATTCCGGTTAGGCTAAATCGGCTTGAAGCGAGCAATGTCGCTGAAGGCAGTCAGTACAGCATACAAGTACAGATTTCTACCTCAATTTTCTAGACTAGCAGCAAACAGAAGGAAGACAAACTCATGAGAAGGTCACAAAGTCAATTTGAGTAGCCTACAGCATATTTTCTGCAACATGACTCATTATTCCAGACAGATTCAAATCCAGTGTGTTAACCATGTACAAGTTTTGATTTCTTTAATAAACCTGTGATATTTAGTTCTTTTTAGCCCATAATGGACAAAATCAGTAGTTCTTTATAAAATAAATTAATATTAATTATTTTTTCATTCTCTAAATACAAGTATGTTAAATATTCCAAATCGCTGTTTAATTTCATCTGTGCATGTGGGGGCTGAGAACTACAGCAGTATGTCCTGCCCAGTATCATGTCCACCATAATTTATCTGCATTCAAGCACTCCAAAATGTCAGTAAATGTCCATACAGCTTAAATTCTTGACATTTTACATTAGTGACTTGCTGTGGTCATCCAGTTCCTTATGTCAGGCTACAGTTTTTTCCCTTAACAGTGTTTGTCACTATGTTTTGACACTACATCCCAACAAGCAGTCCAAGAGTGGGGTGAAAAGCTTTTGTGCAAAAGAATCATGGCACCTCATTTTTAGCTTACTGTATACATGGTACAGTAGTTCCTCATTATGTTTGAAAGGACTGCAAAAACAGCCTTTTTTGTAAAGTTGGTCCATTAAAACACAAAAACATGACAACTCGCATACATCATCACACATACACACATACACACACACACACACACTATCCAATAAATATTCTCATTTGCATGTGTACACCTCTGTCCTCTCACTGCAGGTGTTGCATTTAACATAGCAGCACCACAGGAACTTGCAGTTGCACTGCCAGACACGGGAGTACTGGTGTGTGTTGTACCCCCGACCACAGCACATCAAGTCACAGCCACTGATGTGCTGCATCATTGTCTTGTTGCACACCCTGCCCTGTGTGCCCAAGCTCCCCGTCACAGGGTCTGCCTCACAGTAGTTAGGAGACTTGTCTATGTATACCAGCTCTGTATCCATGGGTTTTCGGTAAGAGTACGGCTTCTTGATCTTGAGGAATTTAGGGCGCTTGTTGCGGCTGGCTTTGACTGGTTCCACGTGCACCGCATTGGTATATTTCTCCTTGAGAATGTAACCGAGCTCGCGGAACTTGGGAAGTGTAGTCCAGCAGGTTTTGGTTGTGCAGGAGCCTGAGACACCGTGACACTTGCATTCCAGTCGCATGTTCTTCTCCAGGACCTAGACACACAAAAACAGGTTACTAAGGTAGTAAACACTGGTTAATGTAAAATCACTCTTATGACAAGTGTTAGTTACACATGCTAATATTTTTACAGCCATTTCCTGTTTTTACAACCATAATGATTCTGTTTCATCTCTGAAACATCTCTAATCATTATTAAATTCAGTCAGAATTTATGCAGGAAAATTTAAGCTATGTTTGCATATTCTAAAACCCCGGTCTGTATAAAACAGTTTTGGTCCGTACTGCAACTTTACTTTAAAGTAGGTGACAACTTATTAAGCAACGTGACTGACAAATACACTACGGATTAAATACAGCCCCACCACATAGCACTGTGATACCATATACACAGAAGCCAAAATAATGTATCAGATTTCAGGCTCTGTCTGTGTAGTTACCACACACAACACACAAATGTCAAGAGTGACTGTACAAGGCGCCGAGTGACTGGGATTACTGCTAAAGCCTGAACTGATGACAATGAGAAGTGCCACTGACTAAACTAGAGTTTTCTTTAGCAACAAGGTCAATTGCAATTTCCTTTTTTTCCCTAAAATGTTAGGTGTTTGGTATGCAATACGGTCTCCTAAAGCCATTTGTGAGAAATATATGTCTGTGTTCTTGGCAAGTAAACTGTAAAGGTGAAACCCAAATACAGACGTGAGAACAAGGACAGAAAAGAACAACTTTTCCCTGAGCAAACCACTTCATAGAAACCTTGGCTTCAACTCCCTAATCCATCAGTTGTCCTGTGACCAACACTTGTGACAGCCATTGTGTGGACGTCTTCGACCAGGGAGCTGTGAACCTTGCTCCTGTTCAGTGTCACTGCTTTTGATTAGCATAAATAAAGGAAAACAGAGAGTCTATTTATTTGCAGCAAGAATGGGAAATAAGTGAGACTGCTCAAAGTTTGAATCCGTGAGTACAGTCTTTTCCTTGGGAGACAATTTAGCTGTCCAGAAAAGCCAATCTGAATTCACAGCCCTGAAATGGGTGCAGAAAATTATCTGCTCGGTACTATTGTGTTAGGAGGCTTTTCAGCTTCTGTGTTGAATGTGTTGGTTGTGGGAATCAGGCTATTTTGGCAGAGTCATACAGGCAGAGAGGATATGGGTTAACTTGGGCAAATCTGGGCAAAGCCTTAGCTGTTGGACACATTACTCCACTCATGCGCCAACCTTTAGACTTACTGGAGTCTCTTTGTCATTCTACAGTGTTATGCAACTGTAAATGCAGAAAATGCATTAAAATAAATGCAACTAAAATAATCCCTTCTGCCTAAACTGTCTAAGCACGTATTTTTTTCTACTTTTTGAACCATATTGCTGGCTTTCACTGTTTAATTTTGTGATGATCTATGTTTTCCTTACATTTTTGCATTTTATTGTGAATAAAAATGTATTTTTATGTTGTCGTTGACATTTATATTTACTGACAGCAAGCATTGCCAAACACACATGGTAAAAACTGACTTCAGCATTGACGTAATGACTGAATTCAAATTGTGGATTAGAGTTAACATTCAAGTGGAGCTCAAATGCAGCTTTTGCACCCTTCTCTACTTGATCATCTCAGTGATGATCAGTTCTACTAACCAAACAGCCCTGAGGTGCATGTGCATGCACACTGCACCTGATGTGGGTTTGAGCTAATAGAGAAAGTGTGGGTGGGGAATGTCATAAAGGTAACTGTATACTGTCCCAGGGGTGCAAAACATGAGGGGACTGGGCTAATGCCTTTTTGTACCATGTCAATCTGTTTTCAGTTCTGAGATCTGGGCTGTAATCAAACCCCGCCACTTAGACAGCTCTTCCCCTACAAGCAATCTTTTATTCCACTTCTTGTTTAAGCTTGGGCCCTCTGCTCAGTTCTTCGGCTCCCTGCTACCAAACCACGGCAGAGACTATTACAGTTAGACCAGCTTTAGACTACTTAAACATCAGCTCACTATATTTTTTAAGTCTGAAGAGAACATGGTGATTGCAGCAGGAGTTTTGCTCTATAGCTGATAAATTTAGAAGCAATCCTCTTGCTAATTACTTACCTTGCGTCCCACTTCGTTGTTATGGAGGTTCATGAGTGTTCTTGCATTCTGTTTGACCTCACGAGCATCGATAAATACTTTGGAGAAGCCCAGACCGTAGCTGATATCTGCTGAGCAGCCTCCCCATTTCCATCCTTGGTCTTTACTGTAGAACCCCTGTTTCTCTTTGTCACAACTACAGTCACTCAGGTTACCCTGTGTACAGGCAGCTGTGATGGCATGGGCCACTCCTGCTGCAATGATGGCATAAGTGAATGCAGCCTCTTTACTGCCTAAGGGAGTAGAAAAAAGAGTGATAAATAATATGATAATAATGTATATTAATAAAATGTAGGAATACATTTATTATTCATTTTTAAAAATATAGTGTTTCTTCCTTGGTTTAAAGGGAATATTACACAATGTAAGAGGCTTTTTAAATAGGAAAAAAGGTGAATCATTAACAGTATGTGGGCTTACGTCACAGTCTTACTGACATATCACTCAAGGGGTGCAGTGTTTTGAAACCTGACACGGAAACTGTTGTTCTGGTGAACCAAAATGTCTGCAGACCCTATGGTCAACAAAGCTGTATGAATAAGAGGGTTGTCGGCAAGAAAGGGCTATTGATCCACTTAGAAACTCTCACATTCTGTGTAAACTCATAAGGCAGTGACATCAGAATCTTCATTCTGCCGTTATCTAGTTTCAGGCCCAGCTAACAAATCATTTACACACACAGAAATATCGACAAATAACTAAAGGTTAATCTGGGAGAACTCAGAGTAAAAGACAGATCCTGAAGCAAAGATCTCAAGTCGAATAATGAGCCAAGAACGTGTCTAATATCTCTTGTAAATGTCTTATTTGAAACATCATGTATATTGCAAACAAAGCAGTCATTTATCCTCTAATACAATGCTAAAATATCCTATATATGTATGTGAATATTCTTAAGCATTATAAGCAAGTAGAATTTTTATTCTCATATCTATGATTCATTATAATCCAAACAGGAAACTCCTAAGTGCATTATCCATCATATCTACATGTAAATAAACTCCTCTTGTTACTGTTTGTTCAAAACAAACATCATACCTTCTTTGTGTTTCCTCCTGCCACCAAGTTCACTATGTAAAGCTGCCATCTTTTTTGATAAGCATCTTGGATGTGTGCCCTTGCCATTGAAAAAAACTCATATTGAGGCATCAATTATGTGGACGTTTTTATAGACTCGATGGGCTCAGAGCCAAAAAAGAAGGTGTGTCAGAGCAGTCAGTTCTGGCTGCACCGTTGTTAATTTTTCCCTTACACTTCTGAGTGCATGAGTTCACCACAAGAGATGGCATGAATACTTCATAACCTTGTAATGAGAGAAGGAAGATATTTAAAGAGAGTAGACAAAAAAAATCAAAAGCCTGTACGTGTTGAACTAGGAGTGCCAGTTTACTCACATTTGAACCTCTCAGTATGCAGTCTCTTTGTATATTCTGCTCAGACTATTAGTGTAACTACAAAGTTCAAGTGCAAACATAGTCTAGGCCTAAACAGTCCTAAATCTGGTGCACATTGCATCAGCATTATGTCAGTTCCTTGGTTGTTCTTCCCTTGCTTCAAGAACAATTGCAAGCTACACAGCTCCACTCAGCCTAGGCATCAACAATAGTTTTCATTTACAGCCATTCACCTTCTAAGCTAATCTGATCGGTGAAACCAATCTATTTGGTATGGCTGTCCAAGCAATAGACTTAAACTCCTCTTTTGGAGACACAAACCACAACTCTTGATTGGCTAAGACCACTCATTCATAAAGGAACCGATTGTCAAACACATTGTTTTCATTTCAGAAGCATGAAGAGATACTCTTTTCTTTCCAATAGCCACAGACAGGGCCTCAAACAGCTGGTCCAAGCTACTGACCATTGTGTATAAGGCTATCTGTGATTTTTTAAAATAAGTATCTTTAGTTGTGGATGGAGTGAAAACATATTCAATGTCTTTTAAGGTTTTCACAATGGTTTACAAAGCTACCGCTGTGGTTATAAATCTTCCATTAACTGTAGCCATAAAGTGTCTTTAGTCTTGATGAAACACCTTCCTTTCCATTATCAAACATTCTTTAATCCTTTTTAATCATACTATATTCATCAATAAGCAAGTCCTAAAATTTCAACCACAATTCCTCATCCCCTCGAGTTCATTTCTACAGGAGGAAACTCTTATTTCAGCAGAGGGAACTTTATTTGGACTTTTTGTTTCTCTAATTTAGTACTTTCAAGTCTTGCTTTCCTCTTGGCTATTCCTAACTGTAACTTATACCCGTGGTAAGAGCTGCATCCTTACACTAAGAGCCACAGCACCCATCCCTAGATGGATAAAGACCAGCAAAAGTGTGCCTCTTGAGACTCTACCGGGCTGAAAAGACAGGCTGCCAACATTCACAAGAGCTTTGTTACAATACTGGATTCAGATACCTCAGAAAGCCCTGCTCAATGGAAAGTCTGGAGCAAAACTAGGCCTGATGTAAATGACACTGACTCCTGATACTTTGAATCTAATAATATATGAGGCAGATGATGATTTTTCTTACTTTTGTGCAGATGTTTGACTTGCTGTTTGACTGGCTGTTTGAGTCTTCTGTAAGACGAATGCCAAGGTCAAAACATATCTCTTCTTTTTCTGATTTACCAAGGCATCAAGTCAAATTTCAAGCTTCAAAATCGCAACCCAATATGATAGTGTTTTGCAAAAGGTGCAAAATCATAAAAGAGCCAAATGCAAATACTGCTTTAGGCACAAAAACGCATGGGTGAACTGATGAACTGGTGTTTGCTGCTGGGGATTTTTCGTTTTTCGAATAGCAGGCTAAGCAAACGTTAACAGACAGCAACATACCCACTTTCAACTCTTTTCCGAAGACAGTCATTTCTCCAAGCGCGGAGCAGTTCCAGCGCCCGTTCCTGAACTGAAACTGACACTCGTTGATGCCCATTTGGGCTCCCTCTCCGATGACGATAATGGCATCGGGGCGACTCTGGCAGATAATCCGCTGTCTGGGGGCCAAACCGGGGATCTTGTTACAGATTATACTCGCACCTAGGGCCACCACCGACGAGAAGCCACTGTAAACGGAAGATGGATATGACTTAGAAAGAAGCTACTGACTACTTAATAGATTTTTTTTAATTAATTTTGTTTTGTTTAAAATGCTTTACAAGCATTTGTGGATCAAAGACAGTTTTACTGAAATAATTAAAAATTAAGAGAGGACAACTTATTTTTTATTTTACTTTACAAAAGATTCTATCACATGTGTGACTATTTCTCAACTTACCTACATTACAGTTTCACACACTTTTATATATTATTATGGCTGTGTGCGTATTATGGTCCTTTAAAAAATATGACAGCACACTTCCTTCACTTCTAAAAGCGCATTTGGCACGGATCTGGCACAAGCCCCTGTCCTAAAAGGCTGATTTGTGAGTTGTACCAACTACCTGCTTTTGAGGAAATAAGAGGGCTCGTTTCTGAAGGACCGACGGCACTTCAAAGTCTGCCTCTTATTAAAGCCTCTCGAGTCGTGAATAACTTAACACCTGATGAGAAATCAAATGAACGCAGCTCACCCGATTTTCAAGTAAACAATTCCCAAGCAAAGTAAAACTCTTAAAATCCAGCGTCGTGTTCTCCGACTCATTTCGGCCCAGCTCTCAGTTTCATGCAACGATTTGTGGAGCTGATTAATCACTCGCTTCGCTTATTCTCCGACTCAGGTAACTCCAAAGGAAGTCCAAAATGACGAAAAGCATTTAAAAAAAAACCCAGTAGAAGCTTAGGTAGTTTTATAAATCACCGACTAGGGTTTCATCCAAAAAAATCCCATTACGCTGGCCCCTATCGCTGGGCCCTCTTGTCATTGCGAGGGTGTCACAGGTAACTCTTGGGGTGAACAAGTGCGATTATCTCAGTCTCACAGTTCCTCTGCTACCCGCAGGTCTTCGTTATATATCTGCCTCATCTATCTGGGGCGTGTTCACAGGAGACATGGGGCCCTGCTGAAGAATCCCGCCAGGGCTGAATCTCAACACACACACACATACACACACACTCGCCTCTTGCACACTCCACCTTGACTGACTGAGAACATCTTATTGATCTGATTATTAATAGCTCAATATATCAATGTATCTTACAGTCTGCAGCTTCTTTTTTGTTTTACTCATGCTACAATATTTGTCTCACTGCCAGTGTTTATCTCACACTTGCCAAAAAGAAGAGTAAAAGAGAAAAACAAATCTAAATTTAAAAAAGCAACTAAGATGATTTTTGAGGAAATAATCTGAATGAAGAACAGTCTACTCTCCCCAGTCTTTTAAATAATAGCCCATTAAATCATCCATTTATTGAATCCAATATATGCATTTAGCTTGTGCCCGTCTCTTGTCCTCCTATGTTGCATCTGATGCGCGCAACCTATTGTGCGCCTCTGTGCCAGGCCGGTGTCCTTTATAATAGGGACACCTGGTGGCGCATTGAAAGCACTGCACGTTAAAGCCAAACTCTCCTCATTGTCCCTGCATCGCTTCCGTAGTTTGCATAAAGGTGCGGCGACAGAATTTTCACTTTTGACTTCGCGGAAACACAAACAGTCTCCGGGAGAAAATCGGGTAAACAGTACCGATACCGACATGGACCCCTGTGAACCGCAACTGATCGGTGACTGCCTCATTCATGTTTTCACTTTTCTGACGGAGGAAGATTTAATGAACGCTGCGAGTGTGTGCAAGGTAAGAAGTGTCCAACGTGCGGAAGCAGGTAATTAAATAATACTAGAATAATTAGAAAAGTGTGTGACTTCACTTTGTTGTGTCTGATTGCAAATATGTATTTGCAGGGTTGGTACGAAGCTGCAGAAACTCCTTGGTTATGGAGGTGATTTTCAGTAATATAAATAAATCATGGATCGGGATCGGGAGTGGTAATAATGTTGATCTTCGTGTAAACATCCTATTCTGTGCTCCCCTCAGGAGGATGTGTCTGCAGCGCTGGAGTTTCTGTAACCTCGCTGGCGTGGGGAGTGAACACGTGAATCACTCGTGGAAGAAATACTTCCTGCGACGATCCCACTTGGAGATGAACATGACGAAAGGTCGGACAGGAGGTTACACCTGTAAAAGCCTCAGGGGGCACACAGGTAGGCTCTCCGTGTCTGTGTGCGCGCCTGATCTTCTTTACAGCAATGTTACTACGCATAACTAAAACTATACCGAAAGAAGTGTGGGGGAAAAACTTCTTAATTCACTAAAACGAAAAGAAAGACAGACTTTATGTCTTTTTTCTGCCCTTGACAAAGGAATGTGTTATGTTTTTTAAAAATTAAAAGAATACAGGAGCTAATAAATACATTTAAATATTTTTAAGCAAAGAAAACTAAACTGAAACAATACTGTGCACACAGGAAACTAACTGAAATAAACATTTTAATAAAAAAGTACAACCCCCATTCCAAAAAAAGTTGGGGTTCTGCCTAAAGTATAAACACAATGCAACAATTTGCAAATGTCATAAACCGATATTTTATTCTCAAAAGAACATAGAAAACATGTCAAATGTTGAAAGGGAGACATTTTAAAAAGTTGAAAGTGAGACTACAAATACCTCAGTGTTCAAATTGACAATAAACTGGACATTAAATACACAGAAGCTATCTACAAGAAGAGCCAAAGAGATTTTAGTATTTTAGGAGAAATGCTAGCTTATCTTGAATTTTATGGCAACAGCACCTTTCAAAAAGGTTGGGACTAGGCCATGACTCTGTGACAGTGGTGTCAGAAAGGAGGATGCTGTCCAGGTTAAGGACAGTACTGGACAATCCTTCACACCCTCTCCATGACGTGCTGGACAGGCACAGGAGCATGTTCAGCAGCAGACTTATTCTGCCTCGATGCACCACAGGAAATGATTCGTACCTGTGCCTATCAGACTATAATTCCTGTGACCTCTTGGCAGTTTCATATTGTATATATTTATATGTACATACTACATATTGTATACAGTGTTTAACTTTAGAGTTACATATGGCAAGATTCAAGATTCAAGAGCTATTTATTTGTCGTTTCAACCACATACAGCTGACGCAGAACATAGTGAAATGAAATAACGTTTCTCCAGGACCTGGTGCAACATATAAACATACAGACATATGACAGGAAGGGTTGTTATTTATTTATTTTTTTTAAGCAGTTTAAAAATTTAAAAATAAAACTTTGAAAGAAAAAAATAAATAGATAAATAATAAAGTGCAACATGTGCAACATGGTGTAGTTGCAGACAATGCAAGAACAGAACCATTTTCATCTAAACATT